>JANDKE010001201.1:0-16079 GCA_027627275.1 Coprinellus aureogranulatus
GGCGAATCGGGCCAGGGCTCGAGGGTGCACTTTCCTCTCCTTCAGGGGGCATCCCTTCTCGTGTCCTCGACGGCAGGTTCGTCCGCTTCCAGAGACAGAGGGCCTTCAACAATCACCTCAGCGCTAGCCATGTTCGCATTGGCGATCCGTTGCGGCTCTCCACACTCGTTCTCCCCACCAAGTGCGCCAGCTGAAACTGCTTGCTGCTGTTCACCTTCCTCGTCGACAAAAGAAAGATTCTGAACCTGCAGGTCACTGTTGACACTGGGTGGTGTGTCCTGGCTGGACTGTGACTCCGCGGGAGAATCGGCGAAGAGATTAGAAAGGTCAGAGTCCATGGTATTTGAGTTACGTGGATGGTTGTGTTGGTAGCGAGTCCGTAGGTTGTCTTCAAGGTTGGCTTCGAGGCGATCCAATCCAGCGCTTATATACCAGAAAGGCAGCAGTCCATTGCACTGCTTCGCAACGGTAGGGACAACCACGGTGCTCTAGAGGGATCCGCCCGAGGAGACTGTAAGCAAACGCATATCAAAGGTGACAACAACAGCGGTCGCCGGTAATGGTGTCGCACAGTGAAAGCTTGTTGAGCGAATGAGCATGGCGACAGACGACCCCCGCCATTGCATGTGTGGACATAACTGCGGGTAACGCACATACTCATAATGAATGGAGGCTCGAAAAGCTTAAAGCACCTACGAGACGCACCGGAATGNTACACNGCCAGNGCAGNGCCCCACAAANNTGGAGGAGGTTNGNGCANCANGGAGAGTGGGAGATAGATAAATAGCNCAAAAGACCAGNAACAATTACAAGGAAAACAACACAACNGAAAATAGTGACAGAGNGNAAGAGAGAAAGGCAGGACTCAGCTGGTGAAGCTGGCCAGGGTTGNCGTAGGTGTTCGTCTACGCGTCGTCGGACGTCGTGTCCTTCTTCTCCTCATCCTTNTTCTCTTCATCCTCNTCCTTTTCGTGCTCCCCGACTTCCGTCGACTCCGCCGGTTCGTGCGTCTCTGCGGGCGTNTCNGAGGGAGGAGCGGCNGTGGTGACCCCGAACACCTCCTCCGCNTNTTCNTCCTCCTTTGAGTCTGTCACNTCCTTCTCTTCCTCTTCATCGACCTTTTCNTCNGACTCAGCCTCTTGTGGCTCNTCCTCGGGTTCAGCGGNGGAGGTGTCNGGNGCAGATCCCNTTGTGATCTGCTCTTCCACAGGGAGAGGGGGTGCNTCNGTCGTCGGTTCGGGAGGCGATGGNTCGTCCTTGGCTTCNACTGGNGGTTCNTCNTCTGTANAANNTCTNAGNATNNANNCCNNNTNCANCGANGNCACACTNACCAGCAGGNGCCGAAGTGACCTCTTCAGNCTTTTCAGGTATNGGTTCCTCCTCCTTGGGTATCACATCCTCCTCGTCCACATGCTCNCCTGCCGACCGCGCNGCAAGCTCCTCCATNATNGAGNTCGCCTCNCTNGGNATCATCGTATCCGTNCGATTCCTCCCNACCCGCCGTGGAGAGCTCTCAGGCTGGAGTCCGGGCGGTGACGGNGAGGGCTCNGGCACGAGGAGCGTAAGATGCGAGTCCTTCGTATNATCGTGTTGNGGGTTCTGGGCAATCGACTTGGGCTCGAAACTCGCCTTGGGTTCCAAGCCCGCTGCATGCAGCCTTGGAGGCTCGACTTCGTCCTCATCGTCGTGGTGCCCCGCAAACGCCTCGGGGGTATAGGCAAGAACTCTTGCGGCACCAACTCGAACTTGCTGCTCAGCGCCAGGAACCTCGCATACAGGCTACTCTCGACCTCGGCCTGCTCAAACGCCTCGCGGTGGTGGAAATACGCGTGGGCGAAGATCCTCCCTAGCCGTCGGGCTAAGGAGGAAAAGTGCCTATGTGACGTTGCAGGGATTTGGATTCGGGAGGGGAAGGCTCGGGGAGAGGAGAGGAGGGCGGTGGCAGCGTCGAGGGTGTGTAGGATGTAGTCGATAGCGCAGCATTGCTCCATGCTGCCCTCATTGCCGTGGGCGACGCACAAGTACAGCCATTCGCCAGCCTTCATCTCTGGGCACGTAGCCCGCGTACATTCTTGTTGCAACGTCGTGATGAGTGGGTGCGTCAGGTCCTGGGCAAGACGCCTACCAGTGCATGAGCTCGCTGCAGTTGAACATGACTAGGTCGAGAACACGTACCGTAGTTGCTCGTACACCCAGCATGCCTCGTCGACGGTGACCTGTTTCTCCCCACTTCCTTCACCATCCTGGTTTTCGCCGTCCTTCGAGTCCTTGGAACCTGGCAAAGAGGTGATGGCTTCGACGTCGTGGATGTCCAGCCGGATGAGCAGGGAGATGTATTCCTGCAACTGGAAGGCGCTGTCGAGCGACGACAGCGACGGGAGTGTTTTTATGGGGTAGAATGTTGAGATACGAGAGCCTCGAAGGGGTCGTTGAATGCCTGCCGCCATTGTCGTCGACGTTCAACTTCGCTTCGACGTCGTCGGCAGCAGTGAGCAGCAGTGATGAAGATGATGTAAGCTGATCGTGGCGGCCGAAAGACGGCCGACGCTGGTCGTACTGAACGCTCATGGCCTGCTCAGAGACTCAGAAATGCGGGGGCCGAGGCGTATAGTGAAGGCGAGGTATGTCACTTGAACCTCTTCGCTGCTGGTCTCGTCGGTGTGCTCATCACATCGATAGCAATTCATGGACTTACCCCAGGACCATTGAGCAGATAATGAGGTCTGAGACCTTAGGGCTTCCTCTACAATCATATCGAGCGACGAGAACCCCGGCATGCATATGTACGGAATGAGAGGTTCAGCTTCGTACTCGGACGATACTCCTGCGGGAGTACAGTGCAACTGTGAATGCATATAGCGACAGAGGCCAACGTCAACTCCAAGGCAGACTAATCGCTTCGAGGAATAGGCTCGAATGGGGTGAAGTGTGGCGAGAAAGCGCTCAGACCCCGGATGCTGCGCCCCGTTGTGGGGCTATAGAGCTTTGTGAGCATTTACACACTACCTGGCATCGACGGGATCTCTAGCCACCTTCAGGAGCTACCCACCGCAACAAGACGGTCAGAAAACGTGAAATTGAATGCCTGAAAACCTTTTAACATTTTGCCTTTGATTTATACCTCGTGCCCCATGGCTGTAGAGGTCATGGTTTCTTGGGGGTGGGGGCCTCTTCAGCTACTGTCAGAAACCGCAGCTTCAAATTATGGTTCGGGTGTCATTCACCTGGGTGACAAACGCGTGCAAAGAAAGAAAAAGAATTGCGTCGCGCGCGACGCCTAGGAATCTCAGGAGGGATGAGGGCTCATTCATGGACCCCTTCAGATGCTTTCTGGGGAGCCATATTGTTAGTTTATACACACCATTTGGCCAAAATTGTTCTCAGCAAGCCATAAATTTTCGGGCGCGCGCGTTGCGCGCGAGGAGGGTCGGTACCGATTTAGTAATAGCGAAAGAGAGTGCATACAATGTCCCAGTCGCAAAGCTACTCATATCCTATTTAAAGGATAGCATCTAGGTCTGATTTATGCTCTTTCCACCGGTTGAGAGTGGGCCAAAGCATGAGTACAGGTGCTCGAACCCGAAGCATCCCAGCCGGAATAGGGGCGATGGCTGTGCTGGCTATTATCCTGGCTAATAACCCAGCCAATCAGATCGCGAGGTTAATAGCCAGATCCTCACCCGTCTCAGTTTTGCAGCCCAAGCACTTTCTACCACCTCAGAAGGCACACATAGCATGACTAGTCGGTGTCCGTATATACTACAAATATTTTCACGATTTCTAGAGAAGCGAAGCCCCGTCTACAAACACCCAGGTTAATAGCCCGGCAATTTTAGTCACCCAGGTGAATGGGATAACAACCCAAATTATAGCTGGCTACCACTTCCAGTGCGAAGTCAACCAGAACCGGAACAGTCCGCAATCGCACTGTCAGCGTTTCAAGATCGAGAGTGTCACGAAGTAAAGGAGAGTAAAGGGCTGAAAGCGTAGGCATCTGATCCACTTGAAACAATAGCAAAGGTCAAAGCTCGAATTTCTGTGACTCTTTGTTACACAGTGGTTCCAGGACAAAGGAGTGGCTTTTCCTTTTGAGCGCCGTCCAAGCGGTAGGACCAGTGTGGCATAAGCGGTTGCAGTCAGAAGGGACTATAAAGGAGGGCTTCCCTGCATGCCAATCCAACCACTCACTTCAGTTCTTCCTCTACGCTTCTTCAACGGACTTCCTGCTCACCATATCAGCGTCTCAATTTCTGTATCACCAAGAAAGAAACATGGCTAGCGCACACGATCCAAGTGTCTCCGCCGAATGGGTCACGCTCGTTACTCCCAAAGGAAACACCCTCCCGGTTCGCGTCGGCGAAGAAGAATCAGTCGACCTCGAATTCCGGGACGAACTCGAAGACCTTACACCGCCCGACTGCTGGCTCAAACCTGAATGGCAGCCCAGGCCTTGGGAACAAGTAATGTTCGACAGGCTAATCAAGCAAATCGAAGCTCTACCCGTTCCCGAGCGGAATGACAAGATGATCGAGTTCATGAAGAAAGAAATGGACATGGCGGAGAGAGCGATGAAACTTGATAGTGAATTTGAAGGAGCGTACTACCTTGCGAAGAACTATCATGACACGATGATATGTCATCGGAACCATGGCAAGGACCTTTGGACGGAGTACCGGTCTTCGGGTGGAGATGGGGACTTCATACACCAGGTCAATTTGAGGAGAACGTGGCTCAAGGGGAGGGAGGTGGATGATTTCCTTTCAGAGCAACTCTAGGGGTCAAAGAACGAGGGCACTCTTGTCGGAGTTAGGGGATTGATGCCTACGGAATAGCCAGACCTTTGACCTTGCTCGAGTCGGAGTAACGAATTTGCTTTTGTCCGCTCAGGTTCCCAATGTCCACAGCTTCTAAAGAAGAATAGAATACTGCATGTGCACCTTCGATATCGCCTATTTACTCAAGGTTCTTTCTGCCGCTCGGAGGACGCGTCGCTCCATGCGTTGCGCTGTACTTGGCGATTCATGAGACAGAATGAGTCCTCGTTACTGGACACGGCGTCCAGATGCAGCGCGGGCGCCTATTTACTCGCTTGACGGCCAGCGCCGAGCGGTCGCCGTCATCACAGCCACATCAATCACAGCTTTACCTGTTTCCCCTATGTCGATCCACAGCCCAATCCGTCGGACTCACGACAAGTCCTATACACTGGGAGACGGGGCTCTACATATATCAGAAATTAGGTCAGAGGGTGTTATTCTGGCCTCCCTCCATTCTTACACTGACGTCGGATGATCAGAAAGATGCCTCCAGATGCCTCATGTTTCCTCGATCTATCACGGTGTACGGCCAGAAATAGGGCTATGAGGCGTGTTACCTGGGATGCGCCCAAGAGAAAGAAAAGAATTTACACCATCGCATTGTGTGCCACTCGACGCTCTTCGAGTCATAAGTACACTGGGAGGCCCCGAGTTCGGTTCGTGGTTCATTGTCATTGGTGCAATGGACGTCCAATCTCCCCGAGAGAAGTGGCATGCATCATTGAACCCCAAACCATCCTTATCTGGGCCACCAAGTAACATTTGGACGATCTCTACCTGCGGCGCTGTTGAAACGTGTCGGAATCTCCGACAACTCCTCGCGCGCGCAGAGCTTTAGAGCTTTGTTATGCCGAACGGGTATGCAGTGGCCTTGCCTCGCGTTGTTGGATCCATGGTTGACGTTATTCACAGCAGGCGTTTTCCGATATATCGGTGAAATACCCCTGCAGATGCATCTCCTCATCTTTTCAAGTTATCCGTATCCCTCAGGTATCCCAACCTCTCCAACTCACCGCAACGCATTGCTTACGGACTGCGCCTGATTCTGAAACGTGAAACAGGCCCTGGCTGTCCACTTTGAAGGCGCCAATCCGTCAATACCTTGCCTCAAACCTGATTTAACTGCAAACTAGTAGGTCTCTCCCTGATATATTCCCAGGTCATTCCGCTGATCCTGAGTATTCAATGCAATGTAGAAGCATTCTTGTCTTCATTCCCGCGCCCTGACACACTTTCTGAAGCTATTTGAAGCATACTGTGACTACACCGCCATCAGATAACGACCTACCACCATGGATTCTTCTTTGCACGCCCCAACCCTCCCTGTTCACGAGTTTCCAGACGGCCTGAAGCTACTAGGAGACTGGAGAAAGATCCACCTCGGATATCTTCTCGGCCATACCACTCAGAGACGTCCTTTGACTCAAAGCGTCATTCACCGGATGAATCATCTTCATGTTTCGCGCATTCGACGGTACAGAACGACGCCTACATTCGAATTGGTGTCAGGGTCGCGCTGGGACGCTCCCCCACCCAAGTGGTTCCGGCTCTGATGCCCGCAGCTCGGCGAGGCCAAGTCGAGCTCCCCCTTCAGCATCAGCACTCATCATCTCGTGGCGGAAGTTTTCAGCGTCCGTTGTGGCGCGCCGGCTTACGGCGTAACCAACGCGCACACAAGTTCTAGGAGTTGGGGTGTAACGTCCGCTGGTGGAGCTCCATCCAAGGTGATTGGTGGAAGGGTTTCCAAGGCACGGCGTACCAGACGGTCCAGTTCCCCACGACGAGAATCTAGGATGCGATCCATCGCCGCAATCCTTTCATCTAGGAGGACCGTCATTGCTTCTTGTGGACTTGGACGCACATTATTTGCAGACATCTTTGCGAGCCGGAGTAAGGCACAGTGTGCTGTCTGTGCCAAGAGTGCCGGTCTCTGAAGAACTCCTTCAAAACGAAACCTCTTGCTCACGGTTTCACCGTGCGACCTTGTAGCCATTTAAACTAGGCTAATCGCTTCTCGCCCAAGCCACCTTTCCGGTTTCCAATCGGTACGTCCTCCGAGTCCATGAGAGTTCCATATCCTTACGATTGGGTGTGTGGCAGATCGACACATCTGACATCGTGAACTTTTCCTTTCCCTTCCCCCTTGTCCCATTTCTCCTCTTTCTTCTTAACTGAACTTTCCTCTCTCAACCAACAATACGTCTTTGTGGCCGGCAAGAATCCTGTGTCACAGAAGCACTCGATCGACGGATCGCTCGGTCAGGCCGTAAGCTCCTCCCCGATGTTAGAGGCCAGAGATTTCCAGAAACGAAGGGAAGCTCAGTTTATCATCCGCTGTAACCTCCCTCCCAGAGCAGTTGCATGTACCGGCGGTCCTCGCCATGGGTGGAACGACGGAGGCAAAGAAGGCGATAGAGTTCCAGGACACGTATGGGTTTCTGTCTCGCTTTTCAACAACTCATGCTCATCTTGGCATCCAGGCCCCTCCTCCCTATGCTCATCCCTTGGCTGAGGCCCCTAGTCCCAGCGTCTGTATGTATCCAATGGCTCTAGTCAACTGACAATGCGACGACAAGTTTGGGAGTAGGCCTCGAACTTCGGGTCCAGCTGCACTCGCCCTCTCGGCACCTTGGCCAACGCTCTCCGACAGCCGACCAGCCCCTCTTCCCATGGCGCTTATCGACTCCTCATCCCAATCTCCTCGTCTTCCCTGCACGGAGAAAAGCTCGAACGAAGGTGAATGAGCGTTCGAAACATGCAGCCTTGCTCAACGTTTAAAGTGTGACCCAAAACCCTCGATAGGACTTGAGGTGCCGCGACGGCAACACCCAGGGTGACTTTACCAGCCTACTTGAGACCAATCTTTGGGAGAAGAGGTGCGAAACTGGTCGAGAAGGCTAAACTGGCAGATGCAGTGGATGACGGTTATGTGTCCCGCACAACGGTCTGAAAATGAAGGCAGGGTAGGCGGGAAGCGAGTGGCAGTGGGTAAATTCTCAAAGCACCAAGGCGGCCAATCCACGAATGCACAGATGAATTGACATATGGTATCTTTGTGAAGGGTGGTTACGGGTCCGACGTTTACGGAGGCTCGAAGTTCTGTTGCGGTGCAGGTTTCGAGGAAGGCTTTCGATCGCCCTTTGTAAGGCCGTGTTTGGCGTCGCCGCGAGTGATGGCCCAGGCCAGCTCGAGGTACTAGCACTCCTGGTGAACACTTTCCTTCAACGTTTGGCCTCCTCGCAGCCGCATCGAAAGAACGGAGAAGACCATGTCGACACCGACAATGCCAAGTCGAAACGCAAATTCCGCAAGCTCTCGAAATGCATGGGCGACAAGTTCGACAAGGAGAAGGGGCGGTAAGCACGGTTACTTGATTGGATGTGTTAACCCTCCGCCCTGACATCTGAGTTCGTTGCTATACCGCAGTATCGAGGGGCTCGAAGCCCCGGGCTTCAAGCGCAATCCGAGTGTCAAGTTGATTCGACAGCGCGCGGCGGAGAAGGAGCGGATGCGCGAGGCTAACCGGCATACGCATTCGGGTACGATCAATAGGATGCAGTTCACGTTCAGCGTCGACCAGCCTGCTCCGGCCCCGATGACTACCAACGTTCGCAAATCTGCCTCCTCCTCCAACGAGCGCCCGCGGACAACAGTACAGTCAAGAAGCGACGACAGTCACACGGCCGGTTCCGGACGCACCTTCATGAACATCTCCTCGTACGTCTGCTGCTTCTTGTGCTGGTCCAGCAACTTTGAGCCTTCGTACAGGTCTCTCCTCGCCCGCTTTTCGATTTTCGCCTGTTAGCATGCGAAAGAATCGTCAGGTCAGATCTGCCAGATGACGGAGATGGAGCGACTGGGTGGACCGTACCCTTAGCTTTGCCTCCTGCTTCTCCAGCTTCTTCACATCTACTCGCGATGCCCTGGGGTTGAGATGTTGGGCAATGCAATACACAAAGGGGTTTTTACCAACTCACTTTCCCTTGTTGATTGATTCCAAATCCACGCCCTCCGACAGCAGAAGGGTATTGGACACCTGGGATTTGCCCATGTCCAAGACCTTATCTAATTTCTGTAGTTTGGGCTGAGCCTTTCTCCTCTGTCGAGTAGCCAATTGCTCCTCAAGCAAGGCATTCAGCTTGTCCATCAGCTCCTGCACCTGCTTCTGCTTGTCCCCGGCAACCGATTGCAGGATATCTTGCGCTATGACAAGTACGTCTTCATCTTCGGCTGCATCATCGACGAGATAGCCGGAGAGGTACTGCACTATGATTTCTTCTGTTCCTGGAAGAGCGTTACGAATTTCCTCCGCGATATCTTCAGCCGACATAATGGCGAGGTGGTTGTGGGATGAGAAAGGTAGGACCACTGGCAATTAGCGCCGACTGCGATACCAAATTTGATCTGTATTGGGGCCGTGCTTTCCCTCCTGACCTTCACCGTCGAGAGACGAGGTCGTCCTACCTACCGAAATCCACGAAGAATTCTCCTCCTTGAAGACTTCACACATGCCATCGAGGGATATAAAGAGAATTGGGAGGCCCCAAGACAACGTCCCATCTCCATAATTACCTATCTCATCTGGCTCTCTGGAAGAGCCTTAATTCATGGCCTCCTCTACCTCTGGTCCAATTACAGTCGACGACACTCACCCAGATATCAAATACTCTCCTCGCGGTCTCTGGAAGCAGAATGATGTGTGCATAGCTTGCAATGTCGGTCCTGGAGGCAGGTCATCCCTGCGGAAGCAGGCTTTCAATTGTGAGTGCACTTTGTTCCAATTGTCAATATAGGAGCCTTCCGTCGCTGACTGAGCCAAAGCCACATGGCATGCAGCGCCTGGAGCGCAGGTATGTACCGGTGTTCTGAGCGACCAGCGCCTTGTTGATAGGCCCACCACAGTTCAATCCCAAGGATGGCATGTCCATCGACTTTACATTCACGGGTAAGGAACACTCACTCATCGAGGATGTGGTATAAACTTCCGCCTTCCGCAGGATCCAACGCCATCGCCATGTTTGTCTTCTTTCGGAGGACGAACAACCGAGGGCGAACTCGCAACGATGGCAAAGCCAACCTCGTTTTTAAGCTAGACGACAACGAGCCCCAGAGACTTCCCTTGACACTGGAAGGATGGACAAACCAGGAGCTGCGTCAAAAGTTCCGAATGTCGCAGTTCCTGGTGAACTCCCCTAAGGAGGGTAACCATACACTCAACATTCAGCTGGCGCGGGACGATGCAATCGATGTCCCAGTGACGTTTGCACTAGACTATATCAGGTTCACTCCGTATGTTAGTTCCTGCTTTCCTCCAGCAATCGCTAACCCAATGCCCGCAGCTCATCCACAAACGTGAACACAGGAGGTTCGGCCCCAAGGCCCAGTATCACCCCAGACCCTATTCCCCCTGAAATCCCAGTAACGACTGAAGTTACCTCGGCAACCTTGGCTCTCGACGAGACTTCTACTCTCATACCCACTCCTTCCTCAGAGTCTGCTTCGTCGGGTGCAGCTAAGGGGAAGACGGACGTCGGCAAGATCGTCGGACCGGTGGTTGGCCTTTTCCTAGCTGTCATCGCGCTGGTGACGCTCCTACTGTGCTGGAGGCAAAGGCGTATCAAGAAGCACCAGCGCATCAAGCGGAGTATTCGCCCTTTCAGGCCGGTCATGTTCGACCGCTACTGGCAGAGCCAGGAGCCGCGGTTCTCTTACTACCGACCAGAGACTACGGAGAAAGGCGCAACCACCGTTCTCCCGCTATATAGCTCGGGACAGCAGGAAGAAATCGAAAAGCCCCGATTGTCCGTTTCTCCACCGCCTCGGCGCGTGTCCATCGCGAGAGCGTCGCTGGATTCTGTTCCCCCATTCCTCGAACTTCCTTCGCAACTCACATTGGCGAAGAGATTATCGAATCAGCATCACAGTTTCTTCACCGACTCATCCTTCTCGGCCCACCCCCAGTCATTTGCCAATGAAACGAAGGACCCGGCGTCCAGGAAACCTTTCGTTTCCATATCATCTATGATCGAGCCCTTGCCAGACCCTACAGCTGACTCGCAGAATGTTGTTTCTCAGAAGTTCTAACGTTCTAACGATCCTTCCATCGTTGCTACACTTTCGTTATTTATGTGAATGTAATCGCCTCTTCTGACCCACCCTTGGTTACAAGCTTGTGGACCAAGTGCCTACCCCTGCTGCCTTGTTTTTTACCACGTTAACTTGCGCGTTTCTAGTCCGTCGAATACGAAGAGGCACCCAGCGTTCACTTCGCAGTCAGTTTGAAGTTCTTGTCCATGCTTCCAGTGCGCAGCCTAATGTCCCTCTCGATATTATTGAGTGTCAGCTCCTGGCTAAGTACAAAATGGCGGTGAACTGGAAGGAAGATTTACAACAAGAAGGTCAAACAATGCGGTCATGAACGATGCTGAAGAACGAAAGCAGAGGGCAGAGCGATGGATGGCGGGTATCACGGAGATGGTAGTCT
Organism: Coprinellus aureogranulatus; assembly: GCA_027627275.1. Lineage (NCBI taxonomy): Eukaryota > Fungi > Basidiomycota > Agaricomycetes > Agaricales > Psathyrellaceae > Coprinellus > Coprinellus aureogranulatus. Next base: position 11,302 of record JANDKE010001201.1, read on the forward strand.
ACATCTAGTGCTTGGAAGATAATCGGCGAGGTCGGTTGAAGCCACCACGGCCCTGGTTAGCACCTTGGTTGCCGCCACGGCCCTGATTTGCTCCCTGGTTGCCGCCCTGATTTGCTCCTTGGTTAGCGCCTTGGTTGGCTCCCTGGTTAGCGCCTTGGTTGCCGCCCTGGTTAGCTCCCTGGTTGAGATTCGCCAGTCTCTTAGCCACGCTGGGCGGAATCTCTACTTCATGCTCGTCGTCGTCTACGTCTAGTGCACTCTCGTCTTCATGCCCACGCAGCCCCAACCTCGGCCTCGGCGCACCCTGCCTCAATTCAGCCCGAAGCCTCCTCATCCGTTCACTCGTCCTCACACTATCCTTCCGCTCTCGCTTACTTCCCTTACGCTTCATCGCTCCTGCAATCATACTCTCTTCATTCCCTCCGCCATATGCTGCGACGCTCAGTTCCAGCGCCTGTTGGTAGGGAACCCTGCCATCCTTCTCCAACCCGAAAGGATAGTCCTGATCGAGCTCCGGGGGAACTCCCAGCCCGCCTTTCACTCTCTCCCAAATCAATTCCGAGTGGGTACGGATGCAGCGACGCGCAGCGGCAACCCAGATCGGGTCAGGAGCGACGTCTCGGTCGACTTGCGTGAGATGAGTGACTAGGTGAGCGTGCGTCCAATGAGGCGGGGTCTGGGGAAGCTCGTTTCGGAAGGGGTCATCGCGTTGGCGGGGGGCGGAATTTGGCAGAGGAACGCGATTTTAGAGAGGCGGCGATTGGCTGGAGATGAAGGAGTGTGGCGGAGATGCGAGAGAGAGAGAGAAGAGAGGGATCAAGGTGGGCCTGATGTTGGCTAGATCTGTCGTAAAGCGCCCACCCGTTCACATGTTCGTCCCTAAAGCAGAGATCAGCATGTCAAGAACCATTCAGACCAATTCAGAAACCCTGAGCGCCGGTATGCACACATACCTCGCCCCTCCCTTTTCGGTATCATCTCCAAATTCGGTAGCAACGCTCATCGGGATGGCCTCTCGTCCGTTATCTGGGTCTTGAGCCGACGTAAATAGGCAGGAGTGTCGCTTTCTTCTGGGCGCTGGGAAAGGTGCGTCCGAACGGCGGCCTACATCCACTGCCTGGTATCTCGGTGGTTCCTCGTCCGTTTCTTCTGATGCAAAGTATTCAGTGGATTCCAGATCAGCTGTGCAGAAAATTGGCTTACCTCGAGCATGCTGTAACCCCACAGTTAGAAGAGTTGGATGGGAGAATGAGGCTCTGTTACTTGCGAACGCGCGACGTACTGCTTCGTGCTGGAGGCATTCAGAAGAGGTGAAATTAAACCCAAATAACTTCCGGATTTCCCAGCTGACCTGCACCTCATTCAGTAAATTATCTCCTGCCAATTAGCGCAGCCCGAATGCAAGACTAACCTCGCTTTGGAGCCCGCGGCGAAGATTCCTGTCTCCCATGCTTCGATCCGAGGTCTATTCAACAGGGTTGCTGGTGGAATACTGGCGCGGGAGGTGGTGGAAGAAGGGTAGCCATCTAATCAGGCGGCGTCGATCGCAAGAGGCATAAGCGCCCGTCAGTATCACCGCTCGCTGCCGGTTTATTCTAAGCTCTATGCAAGATCACTCACCGTGGACGCAATTTGGGTGCAATCATCCGCAATCTGTCATCTGCCTTCACGCACGCGTGGTGTTGCTGGAAATAGTGGTGAGCTGAATGTCCCGCTTTATAGAGTCAAAATATGAAATCTCACCAACCAGCCAGATAACAATTCGGACACCTCCGCCGATTTCTCGCAAGTCTCGTCTTCTGAACAGTCGACCCTTCGAGCTTGACGTTCACGGACCAGGGTAACTGCAGGTGAACTTCCGGTCGTTCTAAACGCGGGGACCGCTCTGTCACCGTGATAAGCACAGATCCGGAATGGGTGCAGGTGAAGGGAACCATTCCTCTTACCCCTTACCGTGATCAGCGTACATACGAACCTCGCATCGAACATGAACAGGGTCTACACCGATGTCCATTCCGACGATCCATTCAGGCTTCCTGTCCCGAGGCGTGTGTTGGTTGTTGGTGGAGGACCTGCAGGATTAGTTACACTGCGAAACCTTGTCGAGCGAGGGACGTTCGATACGGTTCAGCTTGTTGAACGGAGAGACGACGTAGGCGGTGTCTGGTGAGCAGGTCCGGACCGAGAAGCCTGAGCGGATACTGACGCATGCATCCTGTAGGTACCTGGAAGGCGACTCTGAATCGGAGGACCGCAAGCCGCGTTGGCCATCAGCAGCCTACAAAGGCCTGGTCGGAAATGTCCTGCCAGAATTTCTCTCGTTCAGTGGTAATCCATTCCCCCGTCCAGCGACCACAGAAGAAGGGCAGCCATTTGCCAATATCGGCGAGACTTTTGCCTATCTGAAGGCTTTTGCCAGCCCTTACTTGCAGTCTGGACAAATCAGGTTGAACACCGAGGTAGTTACCGTTGAAGAGAGGCCATGGGGTGAGGGCTGGAAGGTGTCCATGCGTGACTGGAGCGACGAAGGAAAGGAGATCGAGGAGATCTGGGATGCCGTAGTAGTCGCAGTCCACTGGCACGACAACGCTGAATGGCCCTCGACTCCTGGTCTAGACGAGCTTCGTCAACTCGGCCTCGCGAAGCATGCCAAGGTGTGGAGAGGTCCACAAGGCCACGAAGGCAAAGTGGGTCAGTTGTTGTGTTTACGAGAACGGGGAACTAACACGGAATCTAAGCGGTGTCTTGTCGTTGGCAATGCCAACTCGTCGAACGACATCGCTGCACAACTGGCTCCGGTTGCGCAAACACCAGTATTCCAGAGCATACGGCGACCGCCGTGGCCAGGCTTTCCCAGCCTCCCTAACGAGAATATCCAGATGGTTACACCTGTCGTCCAATATGCCGTTAAGGAAGGCGGTCCGAAGTCGAAATTCGATGCTTACCTCAAGGATGGCACCATTCTCGAGGATCTGGATGTCGTTCTCTGTGGCACTGGGTACTATCCGTTCCCCGATTTCGTCAAGGTTTTCAAGCGGCCAGAAATACACTCGGAAGTCGGGTATCGCTACCCACCTAACCTCGCTGAGTCGGAAGGGCCTCTTCGACCGGAGTCTGGAGCACCGTACGTACTTGAGCATGTCCCCGTCGTCGTCCCAGAGACGCGTCCAAGACGTGTCCCGCATTTGCACCGTCTGAGCATCTATGCACCTAACCCATCTCTCGCCTTTGTCGGGACTGTCATGACCTACACGCCCTTCACCACCGCCGACGTCACAAGCTCATATGTCGCCCTCGTGCTCTCACACAAGTTGCCCATCCCGTCTTCAACATGGGATCGCCTGAGGTACGAGCGCGACCGTCTTGAAGTTATTCGCTCTAGGCTTGTAGGAGTGGTCGACCCAACATCCTTCCTCACCTATAGCGTCATGGCCGTAGACGAGGAAGGCTATGGAAGGGCGTTGCGTGAAGACGTCGTTAGCGTTCTTCCAGAGCTCAACGAGGTGCTCCCTATCTGGAACGAGGAAACGTCCAAGGCCAAGGAGAATATGTTCAAGATCAAGTTAGACGCATTGAAGTGGGCTCGAGACAGAGGTTGGGGTGGAAATCTGGAAGGTGATTCTGCAGCGGTGGTTTAGGACCCGAGGGGACGTAGGTACGAGGATGTAGACTGCAAATGCCCTACTGTTCCAATCGCAGCTACGCTGGCGAGGAAGCCAAGGTGCTTGAGGCTGGGCCATTGAGTGCCGGTCGCGCGGAAAGTGGGGCTCCGAGCGAAAGAGGGTGAAAAAGAAAACGACAAGGAGGCTATTGGCGGATTGTTCCTTCTGAGGTTCAATGGTCTAGTGGTTATGATCTCTGTCTTACACACAGATGGTCTCCGGTTCGAACCCGGATTGAACCAGCTTTTTGCCTCCAGGACCCCGTCCCCGAGCAAGTCGTTGAAATCTGAGGGTTCTCATGTGGTACAGTTACAGTTTTGACGCGATGAAGAGCTCCATCAGACTACGACATCCATCAGCACGCCTTCCTCCCGCGTCAACCCCTGCAAAACTTCCAGCTCTACGTAGTTGGGAGGAGCAGGCCGCGACAGCTTGAGGTATACCCTGCTAAGCTTGGACACCCCGTTACTTGGCCCTTCATTCCCACCTTGAGAGCCACTACCCTTCGGTATACGGCTTTGCAGCATTTCCTGCAGTTCCCCAGCTGATGCACATGAAGAGTCTTCCAGAGAGAAATATTTCAATTTCGGCAGCAAAACTGACCCTTGTTTCGCCCACTGAGCCCCATGGCCTGCGCTGAGTTGCCCCGGGTTGACATAGGCCATGATCGCAGTATTTCGTTGAGGGCTGCCGCCCATCCCAAGTCTGACAGTCATTCGGGAGATGATTTCGTCAGATGCCTTGCTAACTCGGAGGACAAGCTCCTCCACGCCCTTCACTTCGGCGAGCAAGCACACGATACTGTAGTTCTCCTCCCAAGCCACTTCCAAGTCTCTAGAGCTCTCCAGGGTCAGGCTTCGCAAGAAAAGGGTGGATCCAGAGCGACGAAGCATGGAGATTGCGTGGTCCGCGCTATACGCAGTGCGAGAGTGGATGGAGAGTTTGGTAAGGGAGGGAACTGTGAGTAGCTGGAAGATGCGGGAGATGTAAGAGCCTTTGTTGATAACAGACAAGGTGTGAAGGCGGGGGAGATGCACAGCGCTGTTGACCGACGCTGTTGAGAAGGCGCCTTGGGTCATGGAAGCTGCCATGTCCAGGATGCTCGTCGTCAGTCGG
>JANDKE010001202.1:0-16072 GCA_027627275.1 Coprinellus aureogranulatus
GTGCATGAGCTCGATGATGGTGTTGCTGTTCATGCATGTGAGGAAGGCTGAGATGAGTTTGTATATCGGCATCGTTGCTTTCTTCTGAGATTCTTCTTCGTATTGCCGTGTTCCTGAGTGGTTTTGCGTCGTGTAGGAGGGTTTGAGTGGGTGGATGGACGCGCAGAGGCGGTGGACGTGGATGGTGGAGAGGACGAGCAGGGCGACCAAGACGAAGAAGGGAAGACAGTGGAGGGAAGGACGGAGCAGAGGACGGAAGAACCTGACGCGGACCCTCGGCGACGGCAAAAGTGTCGGGTCAGATCGGGTAATCTGATAAGATAACACCCCACCCTCCTTTATCATCACATCTCCCCTTTCCCGAAATCACATTCCATTTCATCGCCCTCGGTCATATCACATTGGCATTTGGCGCTCTCGTCACACTTTCACGCTCACTCACTGACCCAGCGAACAGAGAGCGGGAGGAGATAGCAGGAGAGAGAGGGGTGGAGATGAAAGACGATCATGAGTTGTACGTACTGTACGTACGTTCCCACTCAGGCCGACGGTACTCGTCAAATGGAAGGTTGGATTGAAGGGTGGATTTCGTCACCATTCCATCCTCCTCCACATCCTTCACCTGTTCACACTCCCCCTCCTGATCATAACCCCGCCTCCGGTCTGCGCGCACTGTGTGTCATCACCTCTCTCTCTCGAGGAGTGAAGTGGAAGGGTGAGAGGATGAAGAATGCGAAGGAACAGGGAGGGGAGTGATTAGCGCCAAAGGCTGTAGCCAAACAACAATACCGAGAAGCGATGAATGGGCGGCGATCATCACCTTGGTTCTTTCGGCGGTGACGGGTCCGTGTCAGGGTTCGTCACGACGAACAACGAGCTGTGCTCTCTCCTTTCCCTCTCCCCTCTTCTCCCTTCCATCTTTCACCATCTTCCGTCTTCTTGTTTCTTGTTCCCCCTCTTGACATTCCCCGAGTCACTTCCTCCCTTCCTTGTTTCCTCAGTTTCCTTCCCTCTCGAATCGTCATTCGAGGTATAGGGAATGACAGGCGGTCTTGTATTATAGCTTAAACGAAACGAAGATTGGATACCCCACGGAGAAGGAACGCCCGTAGGCTTCGCTCAACAGCATTCGTCTCCCCCACTGCGGATCGTCATCGTCATACCCAGTCATCTGCGCACGCACGACGCCAGCCAGTCACTTCTTCTCACTACGCTCTCGTTCCCCGCCGTCTCTGCGAAGGAAGGAAGGAAGGAACGGACGGAGGCCAAGGTCAACAGCACCTCCCTCCAACTGCGGCTCGTCATCTTCAGTCGTCCACGCACGCACGTCTTCACTTCCCACCTCCACGCCATCTCCGTCTGCGTCCGCCACTCCCCCTTCACTCTCTCACTCTCACACTTCCATTACCTTCTGACAACCGACTACACACGCCCCACCTTCGAACCCACCACGCCCTTGCTCGATACACGCCTGAGCAGAAGACGAAAGCAAGATGCTCACACCCCCACAACCCTCATTCGACATGTCCATGCCCCCACTCGTCGACGACCCGTCCTCCTCAATATCAGGAGGAGGAGGAGGACTAGGAGGAGGAGGACTGGGAGGAGGAGGAGGAGGAGGAGGAGGAGGAGGGAGAGCGTACCCTGGTGCTCCATGGTGTGGGAGCGTCGAAGAGAACCTTGTGACGGGATCCGAGTAATTCCGGAAGGTGGGCGGTGCATCGTAGTGTGGGAGTTCGGGGAGGGATGAATGTTCAAGTTTTTTTTGATCTGGAAAGGGAGCGCCGACTAGAAACCATGACGGCGGCGCTTATTCAAAGGGGTGAAGACCGTGACACAGGTCGAAACGGATGTGATCGCCGAAGTCCCTGGAAGGGGTGGAGGATGAGCGAATGTACGGGAGCCTGACAGGAAGCGAAGAACATACCGTGGTCGGTGTAGGATGGGAGTAGGGGCTCACGCGAGTTCATGAAAGGGGTCGGGGATGCGGGCTACTCGACGGGCGCCTAATTGTGAGCGAAAAATATACCAGGGTGATTGGTGCAAAATGGGAGCGGACGTTCACGTGGGTCCCTCAAGCGGGTGGAGGATGTAAACGATCGACGAGCGCCTAAATGGAAGGGAGAGACATACCAGGATGATTGGTGCATAATGGGAGTGGGTACTCACGTGAGTGTCCGAGAGGGCGGAGTGTCACGGTCTGAGGGAATACATGGGCGTCTAATTGGAAGCGAGGAACTTACCGGGAGGTCTTGGTGCATAATGGGATTGTATCACCACGTGGATCGAGGTTGCGAGTAGTCTGGGATACTGGCGCGAGCGCTTATTCGGAAGCAGGTGATACTGACGAGTGGGCTTGGTGCAGAATGGGAGAGCGACGTCACGTGGATTTCTAGTGGAAGGAAGGACGACGCCGTTCGTGTGGGATGATGTCATTTCGTAGCACTGTGAGGGCCACCAACATACACCAGTAGGTCTGGTGTGGCTCTCGTTCACCCTCCTTCCGAGCGGTACATAGCTTGATGCGTGAGGTGCACCTTGGAAAATACTTCCGTAGATGATATTTGTGCACTTTAGTTACCGCAGCGGCTGCGCTTCCACACACACCGAGGACCTGAGGAATTGGGGGGATGGATTTCAAGCCTAGGGACGAGAAGGAGCGAGGGTCTGTACGAGCCGGAAGGAGCAATCTCATCGAGAGCATCGACGATTCTGGCGCTTTAGTTGTCGGTGATGCTGGAGGATTAGGCGAAGAACGCGGGGAAGGCAATCAGGAGCACGACAGTGACTCAAGAGGGAGGCCCGAGAGCCCGAGATCACAGCGAAATGCCATGAGATTGGCGGAAATGGGAAGGAAGTCTGACGTAGAGCTGAGCGAGGGTTACCTTCATCCCAAAGCGCTACACTGATCTGCCGTCCCGAGGATTCGGGGGTCTGGGGAGTCCAGATCTGGTACGAAGACGGCAGCATCAGTGACAAGTTGACGCCGGAGAGAACGACGGTACAACCTCGTCGTCTCAGGGGTAGTCTAAGAGGTCCTAAGGGTGGATAAAGTAGTACAAGTTGCATTGGGAGAGGGGTCCTCTAGCGAGTTGGGGGGAGGCAAAGGAAAGGGGAAGGGTCGTGCGAGGGATGCAGAACGCAAAGGGATCGATGGATACTGTAGAGGTCAAGACCCGTCACAGGGCAGTCACTTGTACGTCGAAGTTGGCTAGAGCACCTTTTGATTTATGCTTCTGTATTCTCACTGGGCGGCTCTCTGCCGTAACTGGCGGCCTTGAAGAGAGTGGGCGGGAGGAAGGAAGCCGGCGGAGGCATCGTCGGGAATCAAACTGGCTCTTCAGGGGCCTCCTCCTCTTTTGTCATCCCCTCCATGTCAACTCGAGCTCGACCCACAATAGCCATGCCGTTTGCCAGAAAGAGGACCGTGGATCAGGAACGCCCACTCCCTCGAGCGTGAAACCGAGCGACAGATGCCCACGTAACCCGTACGCGGCTCAATCGACCGCGATGTATATGGTACGTGTCCTTGCCTTCCGTTTCTTCACCGTCTTCCCTTCATGGCTTGGGGATACGCACCCGTTCCCGCAAGATACTCTTTGGTTTGAGGAGCAAAATCCCTTCCCCCTCATCTCTCTTACTGCCTTTTGATTGCCTTTCGTTGGTTCTCCCTCCAACTCGCCATTCCTCAACTAATGGAAAATCCTCTGCAGGACCCGCTCTGACCCGGCGCATCGCCTATAAAGCGCGCCATTGCATCGCTGAAAGGATTCGAAGACGCATGCTGTAGGGTAGAGAGAGGTTTTCTGGCCTTGGTACGTCCTATTTTTCGCCTCACGTTGTTGACTTGCCTTCCTCTCAGCTTCTGGAGCCTTCCTTTGTGTTGCAGTTGTCCTAATGCTTACTCCCCTTCTCTCTTCTGCAGAGCAAGACGCGCCTATCGGACATGCCGCATCCGGTTCCCTACATGTTCCTAGCTGGTTGTTCCATCCCACCCAAGCTCAGACCCCTCAGTTCGTCTCTTTAACGACGGCCCTACGACCCTTTCAAGCCCCCATCTTCCCAATCGTTTACTACACTCCTCCAACTGGTGGACCCCACCCTTCGCCGCAACAACCTCAGAACAGGACCAATGGGTGGCTGGCACTCCGGGGATCTCCGTGACTGGGACCTTGCCCGAACACAGGACGCATGAAGCTGCCTGCCAGGACGCCCTTCTTTCACCACTGAGGACTAGGATGCGAATCATCTGCTCCTAGCGCAGGGTAGGATTCATCGGTGTGTTCACTTCCCACGTCGCTGCTATATCCTTTCTGAAAAGTCCACTTAGGATCCTCCCTGCCTGTTCAGCGACGTTAACCAACGCCAGGTCGGTTTATGCCAAACCACCAGGACAACAGTGCCGATGCTTAGCTCCACCTCCTGGCGACAAAATACAATCCTCCGGCTCCCTCTCGACACCCCAATCCCCGATTCCACCTCCAAGAAACCGCAACCCCATCCCTCTATGGGGCTCCAGGCTAGATCCCGTCCCACACATGTTCAGAGCGTACAAGGCCAATCGCCGTCCGCAGAACACTCATCCTGACGCGAACAGTGGGGACCCTGGAAGGATTCAGGGCTCTTTGAGGAAGACGAAGGACGAGTGGAACGACGAAGGGCTGGATAGGGACCAGAAGTGGTTGTTCTCGACGTGGTGCACGGTGAGAGCGGCCGGCGATGCGCTCATCTGTGTGGTGGACGATCCTTCGGACACGTCGACCCATCCCCCTTTTGAATCGGTTCCATGGGGACTACAGGCGATGGTCACTCGCGAGGGACGTCGAAGCGGAGAGGGGTCGTGAAGGATATGTTGAGTACTGGGGGCGACGATCAGGGAGCTGAACTCGAGTTGGATGAGGGCGTGGAGTCGATGCTCGTTGTCGAACCAATGGCGGTCGTATCGAGCGCCTGGAGGCTTCATCTATGGGATGGCCATCGAACACGTCGAGCGTGTCGAAGCGGCGGTCCTTGGTCGTCCTATTTTCTGTTTCTCTATGGCTTACAGCTCACTTACGGTCAAATTTGGACATGGGGTTCATCGTTCAGTAGTCTATGTATAGCTCCTGCTCGCCGCGCAACCCTGTACAGTGTATAAATCAATGAACCTCGATTTACCATGCATAGGAGCGACTCTGTCCCTGGGAGTGAACATCGATTGGAAAACCCAATATGCGTAGATCCGATCTGGGTACGAATTATCGTACGGGGTGGTACTCAAGCTGAAGCTCGTGTTCTAACCAAGTCAATACAATATGCAATGGGATAGGCCACTACTCGACGGTTCTTCTATCCAGTCTCCCCTGCTATTTGAGCCTAGTCACATTCTCCGGCTATTTCGTGACGCCATACGAACGGAGGAGCGCAACGACATTTGAATGGCCCTGGCTTGATGCGTCCTGGAACGCAGTTTTACCATTCCAGTCTGCAGTTGAAGTGTGTCAGAGATTAAACGGCCTTGTTGACTGTTATGATGACAAGGAAGGTGGACGAACTCCTGATAGAAGTGTCTGCTCCATGTTTGAGCAGAAGCTTGACGCAGTCTACATGTCCGGTGTAACATGCCCAGTGAAGAGCGGTATCACCGCTGCTATCTAGAAAGACCAAGCCAAAGTTAGCCCAGAGGCCAATTCAAAGGATTTTGGAGGATTGAAAGCGACGTACTCCGCGCGTTTATATTCGCTCTAGCTTCCAGGAGGATCTGAGCGCACTTGGTGTGCCCATTTCGGCATGCATCGTGGAGAGGCGGCCCCTGAGATTCGTCTAGAATGGTGCAGAAACCCTCAGTTCCTGGGACGACGAAGCACTGCGAGGCCACTCACCTTTGATGTCTGGGTTTGCTCTGTACTTGACTCGGAGGAGGAGCGACACCACATCATCTCGCCCTTCCAGACAGGCCTCGTGAAGGCAAGCCCTATTGTATCTGCCACCTAGATGAACGAAGCTCAATGTAGATCCTTCGAGTCAGTCATCCTTTGTGAGTTACCTTGTGCATTGAGGTCTGCGCCCTTTTCCAGCATAAGCTCCAAGACGCCCACTGGTGCCCCTTTGTCATATGCTGCCAGTAGTGGCGGATCAGAGTATCCATCTGAAACGGACGGTTTGATTTGAGTAAACTTCCATATGCTTCCGCATATGAGAGATGGGAAAAGCGTACCGGAGAGCCTGATGTTGGCACCTGCCTCGACTATGGAGCGAACGAGGTCCCATTTCTTCTCCGAGATGGTCACCTCCAGCGCAGTCTTGCCATCTGTGTAAAGAGATTAGTGGTGGCGTTGGGCATATGTGAGGATGGGTAGTAATCGAGGCGTTTAGGGCTCACCTTCAGTCTTCACATTGACGTCTGCACCATAGTGGACACATCCAGAGATATGAAACCAGTTTGTCTGCTTTATCGCCTGAATCAAGGCCTTCTTCAAATCAAAACCCTTTTCCACCAGCAGCGACATAAGATGATGCTGATCCTCTCGAGAAAAGGCTACGTCAAAAGCCGTCTGTCCTCCTGGTGGGTGTCATCAAAATTATCTTAGATACCATGCGCAACAAGTGCTCACCCGGCGCCTTTGCATCAATCCTTGCACCGTAGTACACACATTGGGAAATGTAGTGCAAGTTCTTATCGGTAATGGCCTGAGTCAACACCCTGTCCAGGTTGACACCCTTCTTCACCAGGAGATCGATGAGCCGGCGCTGGTCCGGTCGGGAAAACGCGACATCGAGAGCCGTCCTTCCATCTGGTGGAGGTGGTTAAACCCTGCACATGTTCCACAGGTACAACGGTATTCAGCAGTGCTTACCGGCCGCTCGAAGACGGATATCTGCGCCATATTCAACACATCCAGAGACACAGTCCGAGTTGTTTGTGCCGATGGCCTCAACCAACGCTTGGTTCAAGTCCACGCCCTAGTAGGTGGTGTCAATGCTCATGGGCAAAGCATGAGATCCAAGCGATGCTCACCATCTCCCCTGGTGTTGATATCCGCGCCGGCAGTGACCAATCGAAAGATCCGTTTGCAGTCGTTCGCGTCGATGGTCTTGACGAAAGCTTTGTTTAGATCTGCGCCCTTCGATACCAGGAAAGCGATAAGGTGATCGTGGTCATCACTAAGAAGCACTACGTCGAGAGCCGTCTGTCCTCCTAAGAATTTGAATCAAAACTCGTCAGCAGTGTGATGAATTCAAGCACGCTCACCAGCTCCTTTGACATTGGCATCCGCACCAGCGATGATTGGTCGAGAGATCCGGTTGCAGTCGTTTGCGTCAATAGCCTTGATAAGTGCTTTGTCCAGGTCGACGCCCTTTGCGACCAGGAGAGAGACGAGAAGATCCTGGTCCTCTTGAAAAAGCGCAAAGTCAAGGGCCGTCTGGCCTCCTAGTGGTGGGGTCACGGCCCGCAAGCATAACGTTGAATTCATTTGGTACTCACCAGCTCCCTCCACATTGATACCTCCACCGGCATTGACCAATCGGGAGATACGTTCGCAATCCTTGGCGTCAATGGCTTTGGCGAGGACTTTATCCAAGTCTGCACCTTTGGTCGCTAGGAGAGCGACAAGGTGGACTTGGTCATCTTGAAGTAAAGCTACGTCGAGAGCCGTCTGGCCTCCTAAGGGGTCATGTCAAGGCTCGCAACCAGAGCCGTGAAATCAATCAGTACTCACCAGCTCCCGCTACATTGATATCTGCGCCAGCGTTGACCGAGCGGGAGATACGCTTGTAGTCCATTGTGTCAATGGCCTTGATGAGGGCCCTATCCAAGTCCGCTCCTTTTGCTAGGAGGAGAGGGACCAAATCATCCTGATCAGCTTGAAGAAGCGCTATGTCAAGGGCGGTGTGGCTTCCTGATGCTCGGTGTCAGGGCTCAGAAGTAGAGCAATGAATCAAAGAGGTACTCACTGGCTCCTTCCGCGTTGATGTCGGCGCCAGCATTCACTAATCGGTAGATCTGATTGCAGTTCTTCGCGTTGATAGCCTTGACAATGGCTTTGCGCAAGTTCACACCGCGTGCCACCAGGAGAGGGATAAGATCCTCGTCCTCTCGAACAAGTGCTACATCAAGAGCTGTCTCGCCATCTAGCAGGGTTCCGTGTGAAGCTCTAGAGCAAATGATGATTCATTGTGGTACTTACCAGCTGTCTCAGCATTGATATCTGCACCAGCAATGACAGATCGAGAGATCCGTCTGCAGTCTCTCGCGTTTATGGCCTTTACGAGGGCATTGTTCAAGTGCGCGCCCTTCGCTACCAAGAGATCGGTAAGGCTACTCTGATCGTCTCGAAGAAGCACCACATCGAGAGCTGTCTGTCCTCCTAAGGGTTTGAATCAAAACACACGAGCAGTGCGATGAATTCAAGCATGCTCACCAGCTCCCTTGACATTGGCATCTGCCCCAGCGATGACCGATCGGGAAATTTGTTTACAGTCCTTGGCATTGATAGCTTTGATGAGTGCTTGGTTCAAATCTGCGCCCCTTTCTACCAGGAGAGAGACAAGGTCATCCTGGTTGTCTCGAAGAAGCGCTACATCAAGAGCGGTATGGCCTCCTAGGGGCGTCACATCAAGGCTTGAGAGCAGAGAGATGAAGCCGAGCGGGGCTCACCTGCTGCCCCAGCATTGACATCCGCACCAGCCCTGACTGATCGGGCAATACGTTCGCAGTCCTCCGCATTGATGGCTTTGACGAGGGCTTCATCCAAGTCTGCGCCCTTGGCTACCAGGAGAAAAGCGAGATCATCATGACCGTCTTGGAGAAGCACCACATCAAGAGCGGTCAGACCTCCTAGAGAAGCATTAGGACTTTCAAGCAGATAAATGAACCCATCTTGTGCTCACCAGCTCCCACAGCGTTGACATCTGCATCGGCGTTGACCAAGACAGAAATCTTTTTACAGTCCTTTGCGTTGACGGCCTTGATGAGTCCTTTCCCTAGGTCCACACCGCTGGCTACCAAGAGAGAGATAAGACGATCTTGGTCATCTCGAAGAAGCGCTACATCGAGAGCCGTGCAACCGTCTTGTGGGTGGCGTCAGGGCTTAGAGCGGAGCGGTGGCACCAAGCAGTGCTTACCAGGTGCCTCAGTGTTGGTGTCGGCACCAGCACCGACAATTCGGGCAATATGTTCACAGTCCTGTGCGTTTATAGCCTTGACGAGAGCTTGGCTCAAGCTTGCGCCCTTTGATACCAGAAAAGAGACGAGATCATCCTGGTCTTCTTGAAGAAGTGCTATGTCGAGAGCTGTTCGGCCATCTAGTTGGTGGTGTCAAGACTTGCAAGCACTGGAAAGAATTCGAGCAGCCCTTACCGGCTCCCTGAACTGTGACATCTGCGCCGTAGGTTGCACATCGAGAAATATATTGCAAGTTCTTCGAATCAATGGCCGTGATCAGTACTTCTTGCAAGTTCACACCCTTTGTTGCGAGGAGAGAAACAAGCTGATGCTGGTCTTCTTGAGTAAATGCTACATCGAGAGCCGTTTGGCCATCTAGTTGGCGGGATCAAGCCTTGCTAGCACTGGAAAGAAATTGAGCAGCCCGTACCAGCTCCCTGAACTGTGACATCTGCGCCGTAGGTTGCACATCGAGAAATATATTGCAAGTTCTTTGAATCAATGGCCGTGATCAGTACTTCTTGCAAGTTTATGCCCTTTGTTACAAGGAGAGAAACAAGCTGATGCTGGTCTTCTCGAGTGAATGCTATGTCGAGAGCCGTTTGGCTTTCTGAGGGTGGCATCAGCACTTTCCTTGCGAGCGCATTTGCAAAGACTGAGCAGTGCTTACCGTCTGTCTTGACATTGATGTTTGCGCCCGCGCCCACCCACCGAAAGATCTCATTGAGATTCTTCTCGCCAATAGCCGCCTTCAAGGCATCATTCAACTTCGTCTGCATTTCTTGACGCCTTCGGAACAGTGCCTCTACTAGGTCTCTGAGCGGCATAAAGATGAGAAGTAGGGCAAGGATCTGGCCGAATCCCCACTGCGACTCTTCCTCGGTCTGAAGATGGCCGTTCCGGTGAAGGGTGAGCTCGATGTCGGCAATGAAAACAATGTTGACTGCCAGAAGGAACAATAATCCGACATAGACCGGGAGCACTTGGCGGATACTTGCACTCAGTGCAACCCCACTTGGTGGCGGCAGTTGTCGCGGGCTTGGGGAGACGTTGGATACCGTGGCTTCAGGTTGGATGTCTTGTATATTCGTTGATACCGGGACTGGAGTATTGCGGTTGTCGTATTCAGGGAGTAATGGTGGTTTGCTGGGGCGCTGTGAATGGTACCAGCAGTGGAAAGCAAGGAATAGTGCCATGGGGAGGATGAGGTTGAGGCCGGGGATAAGGATAAGGGAGTAAATGGTGAGGGAGGCAATACGGAAGGCCAACGATCCGAACCGTATGTGAGCGCCGACGATGGCGAGATCTGCCACCTGGGTCACACAGCCTGCGGTTTCGGAGGCTCCGAAGGACTGTGGAGTACTCCATAACCATATCCCAAGCGCGGCCATTAGCGTCAGGTGGAGTGAGCCGAGGAGGAGAGTGATACGTTTGAAGAGAACCTTTGCTGCTCCTGGTATTGCTAACTTAGCTCTGAGATTGAGATGTACTGTATCTATTGCTCACCAGGCCCTTCAATGCGTTTCGGGTGTTTCTTCACACCACCAAACTCGAACGGCCACCAACCACACAGTCCTGAGTGGATTTAGCCGGTTAGGTTCAAAACACTATACCAAACATCCTAACACTCACCATCGCTGAGGCAGAAAATGGTCATGACCTGAGCTTTGATGTGCTTTATCCATGCGCTTTTCTCGGGCTTGATGCCGGCTTCCCCTTGACTCTTGTACTGAATGTAGAGAAGGAAGTAGATGAAGGCATTGGTGTTGTTCATCCACGAGAGGCTGAGGATGATGCTGCCGTGATAGTTGGTGAGTCCGCGAGCGAGAGCCTGAAAGATACACGAAATGAGGATGGCGAAAGCCAAGACGAGGTTGGTGGTCGAGTGAGCTTCGGCGGAATCCATTTCGTAGTTGGTGACCTTGCCATCCCAGAGCGCCCAAAGGGCAGGAATGAAGCAGAGGAGATTCTGGATGTAAATCGCTATGCGGACTCCAATCCCAGAGACATCAGGATTGGAAGGAATCAAACAGGACATGACGGGAGCCATGTCGATGGGTGGGGAGCGAAGGAAGGGGAGTGTGCTAATAAGTATCGATTGACGTGCCTACACCATGCGAAGGCATCGTGCATTCCACGAAATTCCCCGTGGCTCAAAGCGAAGTCAGGAGAGGGGTGTTACTGCGCCATGTTAATATCACGAAACTTCAGGTACCCCACCCATAGTGTCACGGTGTTAGGTTTGTGCTGAGCCATAGGATAGACTCGAAATCCCTAGTGCATCGGCGTTCAGTCACCTACGGTGCAGCTGAGTTGGACAGAAATCGAGGGATTGGGGAATATACAAAGAGAAATGGGCAGCCAGGCGAAGAAGTACGCGCGGCTGCTGAAATGAAACCCATGCCGGAGTGCGGAATGTTACGAGGCGAAACGATCATGGCAGGCAAGCACTCACTGCCCTCGCATTTTTACTCGCCAACGAGTCCCCCTGCTTCACTGGGTGACGTTCAGCTCACGATATGCGCCGTTGGTCTCAGCCCCAACTCCCAAAACACATTTGATTCGAAATCCTTGAACCCCGGGTGGTTCACTGGGGAAAGTATAACAGGTCATGGCGTAATTTCGGAGTGACAGAAGCGGCTGAGAAGCCTGCTGCGAAGTCAGGCTTTGGACGGGAGAGATCGGTGACGAAGGGAATGCACTCTGGTCCAGCATAGCCAGGTGGGAGCCACAAAGATGAGAGACAAGAAACGCGACTTGTATCCTCGGCCAATCAATTACGTTAGGAGATTGCGACCGGCCCATATATCGTTGAGATTATGGGTTGCTGAGCTATAGTTACTAGAAAATATAACGAGTAGCAAGGACCATCGATGAAACGATATGCACACCTCTGGGTTCGCGCTGGGCGAGAGGCCTACTCCAAGTCCAGGAGCACGAGCTCCCTGGGCCCCTGCTATCCACTGCACTCTAATCTTGCGTCCAGCAAAGCCTCAGGTGCTCGCGTTCCTAGGCAGAGGCGCCCAACGTCTCTCGGCGCGTTTTAATAATACCTTGCATTTCATGCGCTTTCCAGCTTAGTGAAGACCTTTCACTGTTTCGCCGAACCCAGGGTGAAACAGCGCTATGGATAGTGTGTGCCCGTCTAGGAGTTCGTTGACAGGAATGCGAGGTTCTCCTACGGATCGAAGGGAAGGAAGCTTCGAATTAGCGACGGGCGTTCCGTATTTGTGGGCTCAACTACACCTACAGAGTAGCGTTTCAGCACGAGAAGAGCAATCTCCAAGTCAAAGACAAATGCGCAGACTCACTCGATCATCTCCCAGAAATCCGGGTTCCCACCCTACCCCGGATACTTCTTCTCCAAGGTCTCCGATGCCCTCGTTGCACTCCTCCATCTCATCGAGACCGGCACTTCCAACCTCTCAAAATATGAGGGGAGTGAGAGCTCTTTGGGAGGCATCGCGTATCTTTAGGACATGCGAACGTTTCAGGTATTCGTGCCAGAGGACAGGTGTCGATGCCTTCATGTTCGATCAGGCGTCCGACACCTCCTTGGAGCCGGGATTTCGGTTCGCGCCCTCCCACCAAGTAGGAACTGAGGTGGATTTTACAGTGAGTTGTCGTTAGAGAGGCATCGCGATCGGTTATGAGTGTAGGCGAGATGCAGAGTACACGTTCACCATCACTACAAGGGTTTTCGGGAGCACTGGTAGACGATGAAGTCTGCCGCCCCAGCATTTGTCGATGGCAGGCTAAGCCTTTTTGGCCTCCTTCGTCAGAGGCATACCGCATGTATGAGGGATGAGGACATTGGATACGATCGAAGCTCAAGGGGATGGGAGGAAGATGGCCGCATGGAACCAGGTCAGCCTCAGTGCGGATCGCCCACTTGCGGCGGGCCGGGTCCAGGGGCTGATGTGCCTCATGCCTCTCAGGCTCGAGGATGGGCTCTTGAACACACAGTCGCTTTCTGAACCTACCATCTTCGATTTGCTTCTTGACCACGTCGGTTTCTACTCTATTCAATTGGTGATTCCCGGAGACATGACGCAGGCCTTTCGGTACCATTGGACCTCGATCATCACCGTTGGAGGGTGACGATTTGGAGAACGAGGTCGAAAGGAGGGAAGGATTTAGCGAGGCGACATGAGTAGAAGCGACAAGACTACGCTCCGATCCTTTTTTCCATCCCATGAGGTCTGATGAACCCACCCCGGCCCATACGTCCAGAATAAGCGCCCATCTACTAATGCCGTCCGGGTCAGATTACAGGGAAGTAGGCACAGGCGTCATCCCATGACTCCGAGCCAATCTCACCAGAACAACCAGGGAATGCACCAGACGCCCAGCCTCAGATAGTTTACATAGTAGAGATCTACAAGCGGCGTAGTCAAGAAAATGAAATGGGAGAACAAAATTCAGAACGAACTACGATAAATGAAACAGAGGTACAAACGAAAAAGCAGTCGGGATAAGTAAGTCCATCGACAGACAGCGAGCGCGTGGTACCGAAGCCCTGAGCCACTCCCACTACGGAGGAAGGGAGAAGGGTGAGGGGTTAAACGCCCAACCGTGACGGCTCTTAGGCAACAACCGTCTTCTTCCCCGGCCCGATCCTCGTATTATTCACCTAAACATCGACACGATTAGCCGTTCTCTTCCTCTGCGACACACCGAAGATAAACGAGACTGACCTTCGTCGCGAACCTCAACGACGTCAAACTCTCGCTCAAATGTGCTTGAAGCGGCGATAAGTTAAGGACCATCTGCATTCGCAACACCACAACAGTAGCGATCACGGTCAGCCATATGTGAGAGGGAGGAGAAAAGGGCACTCACCAAAGTCTTACTCCGCCCACTCAACGAATTCTGCAACAGGTACGTCAACTTACTATTCCTATACGGGACTATGCACCCCATTCTGCCCCCCGTTGCCTCCATTTACCCCTCCTGCCGCACCACCCCCATTCCCACTTGCCCCGGACCCACCCGCGGCACCCAAAGCAGCGATAACGTCCCCCAACGCACTCAAACTCTTATTAATACTCTGGGTCTCCCTCACCCTCTCCTTCTCCGTCACACCCGGTCCGAACGATACGTTCAACCGTTCGCTACCAGCTAGGTCGACGAGGTTCAGGCAGCCTTCACACCTCTCGCCAGTGCCTTGGACGAAATCGCCCGCCCGTTCCCAAACGTGTTTGAGGAAGACGAAGAGCTCATAGCCCTCGACCCAACATGCACCCCACTAATCCGCAGCGTAAACACCGAATGACTCCGGCTACTGCGTTCATTCATAAGCGTCGCAGCCACGCTTCTCCTACTCTGCGCCCTGGCCAGTAGGCCCTTCACCTGTTCAGGTGAGGTGAGAGGTACGACGGTGAGCTCGGTCACGGTCGTCCGTCCGGTTTTGGGGTCGTGTTTGATTTCGTGTTTCTTCTTATCTGAAGCGTCGAAGGGTGTGAGGAGGTCGTGGATGGTTTCGTTGTACTATTGATGGGCAGTACGCGTGTTTGGGTTGTGGGCGTGGTTCGGGTTGTGGATGCAGGAGGGTTCCACGCGTTGTGGGCGAGGGTGAGGTTTGCGCGTCGCAGGTGAATCGAGTTATGTTCGTGGTTCACGGTGTGTGTATAGTCCGCACGTGCACGTCGTCCCCGGTATGCGTGTTTCATGGCGTGCACGCGTTTCGCGTCACAAAGCGTTTCATGCAATGGTCATCGTTCAACGACAAGCAGGGGAAAGAACGAACGGAGAGACGGAGGGAGAGAGATTCGTCAGTCAGCACATGGATTAGAGACGACAGGGACGGAGAAGAGACGTACGATCTCAAGGAACTGCCCCTCAATCCTATACTCCCACCCCTTATCCTTCATCTCTTCCGCAACACGGAACACCTGCTCAACAGCTCGGGGGATCATACCCGCTGTATCTTCCGTCTGTCATCGTAGCGCGTTAGCCTCTGTTCCTCTGTATCTTGACACAAATGAGGGTGGAATAGAACGAGAATGGGATGGAATAGAACGAGAGAATGGGGGTGAAATAGAACAAGAATGAAAAGGAAAAGGAAATGGGGATGGGGGACGCGGGGCAGAGACAATGGGGGCAAGAGACGAAGGCAGGGAGAGATAGAGAGAGAGAACGCTTAGCTTACCGGCCCACCCTCCATAGTCCACGACTTCCCACTCCCCGTCTGCCCATACGCAAAAATACACACATTATACCCGTCCACGCAGCTCTGCGCTAACTGTGAGATCTCTTCGAAGACTTCAAGTTGCGTCGAATGCGGCTCGAAGACCTGTAGATTCCGGTTAGCTCTGCTTTATTCCTTGACGGAACGTAAGGAAGACGAGAGAGGGGAAAGGGGAGGAGGGGAGGGGAACAAAGGAATGAGGGTATGGGAGAAGGGGAGATTAGACGGAGAATAGGCAGCGGAAGGGGGAGTAGAAGGGATGAAACTGAAGCAGAGAAAAGACGCACCCGATCAAACCCAAACGTATACACCTCCTTCCTCTCATTCCCCATCGCACTCTCACTCGTCGAATACAACACGATATCCTTATGCTCCTCCTCATCCGGGAACGCAAACCTCGCTTTCACCTTCTCCACCTCTTCCTCGTCGATCTCTTCCACCCTCGCAGAAGATGGGAGGTCGGCTGGGGAGTACCGGGCGTACGGCGGGCGAATACCCTGATGTTGCCTTTGAGCTCGAGGATGGTGTTGTGCAGTTTCCGCCGGATAGCTTCGCTTTCGAATACTTCTTTCCTCATCTTGACTACGATCTTATCCTTCTCCTCAATCACCAGCTGCATCTGCGCCACTTGTGCGCTTGTCTCGTCCAACCTCCTCTGCAAATCCCCAATCATCCCTTTCAACTCCGTGTTCTCCTGCGTCAAAGAGAGCTGCGCCTGCGCCTGACTCGCCAACGAA
>JANDKE010001203.1:0-16060 GCA_027627275.1 Coprinellus aureogranulatus
TCTGGCGCGAATGAGGTCGAAATCGTCGAGTCGAGATGGGGATGCGTTATAATAGATATGGAGCGCCAATTGCCCGTCTCAAGAATGAGGCGTACCAAGCCGGACTTATGTGCGTCCAACACCGTACCAGAGCCGGCAACCCTGGAGATGCGAAGGTCTTTAGGGCGGTCGCGACTGTGGACGATGCGTCGAGCGATGCATTTTACAGCTTCCTCTGCCGTAGTACGGATTCCGCCTTCTTCGTAGCTTGGGTTCCTATAGTTCCTTTTGAAGGGGTGAAGCATGAAGGGCTTGCCAGCCTTGAGAAAGGTGACAAATATTGACGTCCAGAATGCTGGATCGGAGAGCATAACCTGGTTCCACTGCGATGAGACTAGCCGTATGTTCGTGCGCAGAAGCTCGGCTTCATGGTCGAAAACGTCGACCACAAGGGTCAGCTGGAATATCTTGTGCAAGACCTCGGGTGGACATTGCGCTATGGTCGCCGGTTTCGCCCTCAGCCGAACCCTCACTGGCGTTATCGTCACGCCCTTTTCCTCCTTCTGCGCCTGAGACACTGAGTCAGAAGTGCTGAGGACGGCATCTCTTGCGGCTACTCCGGCCTCAGAGCCATCAGTTGCTGGCATAGTGGATGTCGTTTCGGCTTGCTGCAACTGTAGCAAGTACGCGTAAGAGTGGCAGGAAACGCGCACTGGACCTCGGGGACTGCGTACCTGCTGGTCCTCTGGAGACTCGAAGGGAAGAATGAAATGAACGCCCTCTCCATGCTGGCACCTTTATAGAAAAGCTTCTGCAGTATCTGTAGTAAAGAAGATGCTCAAGATGATGGTCAGGGTTTGAACTGACAGCAGCCCTTTTCGAAGCGAACCCAAACGGCTCTCCTCGATCTTCTTCAAGGAATGATCATGACGGTATTCGAGCAAGTGCAATTGACGCGTGGCAGCGCATTCACTGGCGGGCAGCGCGCTTCGACGACGGAGACTCTTGGGGGTTTTCCTCACAGGGCTTGACCTGAGCCTAGCGTTGGGCACAGTTCTGAGGTAAATCCTGTTCCCGTGTCTTCCACTCGAATTCCAGAGTATTCTTGTAGACGTTCCTCGCACTCCATTGGAAAGAATCTAGCTCCTTCCCTGTCGAAGAAGTCCTTTATGAAGCGCCTTCACGATCCGCTTCATATGACATTCCCCCTGCTGGGCTAGGTCGAGTTAACGTGAAGATAGAGAGGGCCCTCATCTGTCTGGGAAATCGCAAGATGCCTTGTGACGCCGAAGAGTGGAGAAAATGCGTTCAATGGTGCCGGCATGAAGGCATGAAGGCGAAAGGGAAGGATGACGCGACTAAAGGACTCGGACGCCAATGCCAGAGGGATACAAATCTTGTCTCATATAATTCTTTTTGTAAAAGTATAATCCGATATGGTGTAGTGGCTAACATTATCGCCTCTCACGCGATAGCCCGGGGTTCGATTCCCCGTGTCGGAATTTTTGCGCTTTAAGGCCCTTTTTGGCACCTTTCCAGACTCTGCACAACACGAACATTTCATCCTACAATCCGCTAGACGCCTTTGAACGCGATACAGTAATACACCGGTCCTTTATACACTTTTTGTATACAGCAATTTTTGAGAGCAGAACTTGCGTCCCAGTTTTGGTTTCGGGCTTGTTTGAAAGTGTAGCTTCTACAAAATGCAACGTACATAATTTCATAATTTCTGAATAAGAGAGGCATGCACAGTACAGCAAAAGAATCGGCGGGTGGTATTTCCGCTTTCTGGGTCCTCTATACAGTGTGACCCGCGCGTGACATTTCGTGACCAATGTGTGACAATCTCTGCAATCTGTCACGCTTCGTCCGCCTCACTCTCCTCGTCTCCACCTTCATCCTCGTTTTCTGAGCTCTCGTCCTCCCGCTCCTCAAGAAATTGCGCAAGGGTCGGCTTTGGAGGTCTGGGGATGATACAGTAGGCTGGATCGGCTCGTTTGGGCTTTGGGTGAGTTGCAACCCAGTCCTTGACCTTCGTACCCGCTGCCTTCGCCTCTTCCTTCTGCTCTTCCCAGAGCACCTTTGCACGCTCCCATTCTTCCTTCCTTTGATCGTTCTTCTCAACCCGCTTGCTCTCCTCAGCCTCCCATGCCTCCACAGCCTCCGCATGACGCTCTTGCGCCGACTTGCGCAGCTCTTTCAAGCGCTCCTCCGCCTTCTCCGCCTCCCTCTGCTCCGTCACCTCTTTGAAGAAATCGTCGTCCGTGATGACTCTCCCCAGCCCAGCTTTCTTCAATTTGCGATTGGACCTTTTCTTCGACTTCTCCTCTTTGACCTTCAGCTGCAACCTCAACTTCCGACAGTATACACGCTGCAGGACCATCGCCGACTGAAGATTGATTGTTTGTCTCTTGTAGAATGCCGACTTGGCTCTTTCTTCTTCCAGTGCACGTTGCAGTCCCTTTACCAGTGGATTGTCCGACTCTTGTACAAGTAGATCTTCAACAGAATCTTGTCCCTTGCCCTTCTTTACCGGGGATATTGGTATAGCAGGAAGATCAGGCGGCTCCGCCGTCGATTCAATTGGTGTCGATTCGAAGAGGAAGCCAGCTGAAGTCCCACGCAGTTCGTTCATGGCGATATGAGTTCGGGTTTCGATCGCCGTCCTGGGGAGCGAGGTATTGGCATGGGAAGGGGTTGGAGAATCGGGTGGGGTGTCACTTTCTTCTGGAAGAGACGCAAGTGGCAGCGCGTCGAGAATGTAATCCGTCATGATGCGGACAGGGGTTGGCGGAACGACGGGAGTGATGACTTCATGAGAGCTTTCCTTGCTCGGCGCCAACTTATCGGGGGTAATGACGGTGCGGTCAACAGGCACTATGCCTGTCTTGCGAAATGCAGTCTTGATGAGGGATGGCGTGAGGACGTGGAGATGAGTCTGTCCATAGATCGTGAGGAAGTTTTCCTTGGTGATATGTTGTCCTGTCTCTCGAAGGAGCGCATCGCGCCGGCGTCCAAAATCCTGCTTCACAGGACCAAAACAAACAACATCGAGCCCTTGGTAGACATGGGTCCCATGGGGTATATACTTGGGGACCTTGATCTTGTTGAGTCGGCAATACTGGATGAACTCAAAGGTAAGGTGAGAGCCATGGCCATCGATGTACAGCACGCGAGTGCGCCCTGCGGCGATATCGCGAGTTTGCCGATCGAAATCCTTTAGGAACTCAAGCCCGAGCTCGTTATCCGTCCACCCTTTCTTTGAGTAACCAAGTCTGAAATGAAATGTAAGCATGCATTTGTGTCAATCATCTCACTGAAGTAACTCACGATGCCTTCGAAGGATTATCCTGATGCCATTTCTCCAGAAATGCGGTGCCGGAATAGAGAACCAGAGGCTGCAACGCGGTACCATCAGCGCCTATGGCCACGCAAACAGTGATGTTTTCGCGTGAACCCTTTCGCTGCTGGTACTGGAGTTTTTGACCCCGCGCGCCAATGACCACTTCAAACCCTTCAGTACCGTTGGGCTGGAACCCCGCCTCGTCCATCGCAAATGTACACTCGGGCGCAACGGGCTCCCCATCATCGCCGCGCAACTGCACCTCTTCCACCAAATCAAACCAGTGTTCATTTGCGGTTTCGTTCACAGCCCTCGCGCGAACATCATCCAGACCCTTTGCTTTATACCTGTGCAAACGGTCAGAATGACGCTCGACAAAGCGGTAAGGCCACTCCGTCCCAACACCTCCTTTAGGAAACTTGCTGCCAAGCCGTGCTCGCAGGATCTCGTTTGCGAGCTCGCGAAGACGGGAATATGAGCACGGCTGGCCCCAGTCCGCCAACTCTAGGAGCACAGCTATAAGCTGCTCCGTCTCCTCCGGCGTCAGCCACTGTTTTTCCGAATTGAATTGCCGAATGTTCATGCCACCCTTGACAAGGGAAGAAAGAGTTCCGTGGTTCAGGTGAACATGGTACTTGTTCTTCGTCTCGCGGGCGTAATCTGCAGCGATTTTATCGCAGACTGGGCGGAGTCCGAGGGGCTTGTGAGGAGGAGGGAGGGAGTGCTCATACTGGTATAGGGAAACGGCTCGGGCGTAGAGTATGTCGAGCTTTGCGCCATCAAGTTGGGCCTTCTTGGTCTTCGAGAGGGCTCGGCGGGGCATTTGGGGAAGCAAAAAGGGTGAACGGAGTTCAATCATGCCAGCAAAGCATATATACCAGCCTCACCCCTCGGTAAGCGAGACAGCTAGCTCGTACCAGGGTCTGATTCTGCCTACAGTCAAGCTCGAGGCAGGACATTTGTATCAGCACGCGGCGCGTCGCGCCCACGCGTGACATCATTTCGGGAGCGTGACAATGAGGCTGTGTCACGCTCAGGACGAGAAAAGGACTATACAGTGTATGGCGAACGCAAAACAAACTTTCAACTCTCAAAACGTTGTACAGTAGATGTTATGCACTGGGGCTATATGCCCCCCAGGTTTGATTCTCATCGGAGTTGGGCTCAGCCCACAATCGTCGAAACGATGGCCAAAATCAGGCCCATCAAACCACTACCCACGTCTTATTCGAATTTTTAGATTTTTGAAACAGCATGCACATACATGCTGGAGGTGTTCTCTTATAGATATAGGTAGCAGAAAGCTTCTGTAAAAGTTTCTGGGCCGAAGGCCTTCTGAGAGTCGAGAAAATGACATAACAATGCTACTGTATAAAGGAACCCCGGTGTATAAAGGACCGGTGTATTACTGTAAACTTCCTTTTGGATGCGGCGAGTGCCGCCGCATCCTCATCGTCCCCAGCTTTAAATTTGACGTTCGCCCCGTTTACAGTACCATGCGAGACCCTGAGGCACTGGCACAGGTACTTACCCTGAACATATCTATCAGAGGTATAGTGATAACGTACAACGATGAGCTACATCCTATTGAACCACAGAAACCCCATCGCGACACATACGAGGCTACCCATTAACCCAGCTGTTCTCAGTGAGACCGTGCCGTTTTGCCCATCGGCGGGTTCGCTTCCAGCGCCTGGCTGCCTCCTATGAAATGGCATGGATATCAGCCCTACATCTTCTCGAGCATCGAATTCAACAGTAGGGAACCTACCCAGTGTATATCCAAGCACCAGTCTCCAACCCGTCCAAGTCGTATCGGGACGCAGCAAGATAGGTCGCATCGTCTCCAGCTACCTGTTGCCCAGTCCTCGTATGATTCACGCCCTTGCCTTCCACCCCCAGAACCTGGCTGACTGTAGTATAGCGAACTTGATCTTCATTGGGAGCCAAGGTAAACGGTGCGAGCAGGTTCAGCGTCACCGATACCTTGTTCGGGCTCAGGTTGACTGCTGTGACCAGAGAGCCCTCGGACGTTGTCCACACAGCAACAGAGACTTGCGCCCGGTCATCCAAGCCGACTTCGGAGTTGTTGAGCACGCGATTGAGAGTTAGTGAGGGAGAGAGGAGGTATGGTGTCATGGACGGGAGTGCTTTGGCCAGGGTGGAGGCAGCAGATTTGATGGATGACGTTGTAGGGTCAGTCCAGGAGATAATCCCTTTTGAGTCGTAGTTAATTGCGAGGACGCTCTGGGCCATGAATTCTTGCCCTGTCGGCGTGCGTTTCCAGTACCTATATTGCAGTGTGAGAGGGCAAATCGAAAACAACCAGGCTCAGTAGTGGAGTAGATTGGGCTCACGTTACATTCCCGAAACCCTGAGGCACAGACCACAAAGCCTTGGTTTTGTCCCACCCGTTAGCGAATAGTCGATCTCGATATTCCACCAGCCTATCCGAGATATCTCTCAAGCTTCCTTTACAGTTATCGCATCCACAATCGCCATAATCCGGCGTACATTCCGTTCCCCAAGGTTCCGAAAAGGTAACATTGTTACCAATCGGATACGCATCCTGCATCACGATATCTGCACCACTCGCATAATCGGTGAACAGGTAGTCCTGGCAGTTCAGGACGAGCGATACCGGATGGTAACCTGAGCCGCCTGTTTCGTCACCACCATCGAGCGAATTGATGAGTCGGTAGGATACAACAGTGGCATTTCGAGGGTCGGAAGTCCCGTCGGGCTCGTCTGCTGTGTACCAGAGCAGGAGGTTGGTGCGTTTCTTGATGTGGTTGACCTCGTCTGTGACGCTGGACGTGTTTTGGTAGGTCCATCGCATGTCGTACATGAGGTAAAGGCCTAGTCGTTCCATCTCATCCAGAACCTTGTCGAGCTCGCTGGTGCTTGGAAATGGAGGGATTGGGTGGATTACATTGAAGCTGCGCAGCGAGAACTTAGCTAGTCTCCCTGGTAAGATGACAGAGAAGGAGAACGCACCCTTGGTCCTTCAGCTCCGACAGGACAGTTATGTTAGTGAGGTAGTTATCGAATTGGGTATAAAAGCCGATAGGGAATATCTCCTTGAATGCCCCAGACCCTCCATGACTCTGCACAAGCAATGCACCCGACCTCCCGTCCATCTTCGTTACGCTCCCAATCTCATCTCCAGGGCGCTCTGGAAGGTATGACAGCGGATTCGTTGCCCTGAACTCCTGGCCATCCGGTAGCGTGGCCTTGCATTCGAGAGAGTAGTGCTCATTGCGAGGCTGAAGCTTTGACAAGTCGAGCGGGAGCTCGTACCACGATTTGACGACCTGGTTCCTCGTTGGATCGGGGTCCCCGCCTGTTGGGATCTCCGGTATGGACCCAGAAGCAACGTCTTGGCCGTCGACGGTGACGGTGATTGTGAGGTTGCGAGAGGTGAACACGCCACCTGCTGGGAGTTCAGATCCTGACGGGAAACCTGGGGGAGGCGTCCACGCCGCAGAGTCGGGGTATCGTGTATTGGACACGAAAGATGATACCAGGATCGAGGGGGAGTTGTTGACGTCGTCGGGAAGGTAAGGTCGGATGGTCTGGCTGCAGCGAAAGACCAGGAGGGGAGAGGAAGATTGGCTCAGAGTCGGGAATTGACCGCCTGATAAATGGGTGAGCGCTCGTCTCAGTTGTTGTGGAGAGGTTGAGATGCGTACCCGGCGGAACAATAGTCTGGTTCCGCATGTAGTTCTTTCCACACCATGTCTGTGCGTATGCTGGAACCTGCGTCAGGACGAGAGCGGGCAGGGCGTAAGAAGCCCAGTGCCTCCTCGACGTCATGGTAGCGGAGGAACGATGGTTGCGACGACAGGAACCGAAGTGTTCATGGGATGGAAGTGTCGTTGAAATGGTGAGAGTCAATCATGCGTCCGGCGTTGCTTCGATTCCCTGCTAGGCTTGTTGTAAAGCTATACGCATCCTTAATAGAAGGCAACGCACCCATCGCCGAAAAGAAAGTGCGGAAAGTCTAAGGTCAACCTTAAGGCAGTAGTAGGATCCATTCTGTAACCTTCAGTGAGGACAGACGCTGCAAGAGAAAGGCACTAGTCGTTGACCATAGCTCGGTGAGGTCAAGTGATAGGCGGCCCTTGGTCGGCGGAGTGAATGACCATATGGGAGCTGCGAGCACGCTTTATACTAAATTATAGTGCTCGGGTCTGCCCGACGACTGATCTTGTAGGTCCAGATGGTACGCGCGGTATGCACGCCTAGAGTTTCGGGAGCAAAATATGGAAACTGGGGTAAATGGTGATCCAGGGCGCCAACTCGCAAATTGGAATAACGGAACCAAATGGACAGAGTCTACGTCAGGTCAAGAATCCTCAAGAATCGCTGCACTTCGGCGTGATGGGGCAGTATATACGGATGTGCTGCGTTCACTACGACAGACGAAGGGGAAAGGGCTAGGCAGAGTAGCGAAAGGGAAATGTGAATCAAAGAAGGGCGGCATGCTCAGCACCGCCAATCTGGAGAAGAGTTATGAATCTATGAATAGGAGCTTCTGCAATTGAGTACTGGCACGCTATCAGGATCGATATCGACAATCGCACCTAGAAGGCTGGTAGGCGTCTAGACCTCAGACACGTTCTGCCGAAGTCAAGTACACCGTCATAACAAGCCCGTCGACTGCGCGCAGCTCATGAACAAAGTCGTGAATTAGCGCATCGACCTCCTCGAAAGGCATGCCCGCGTGCAGCAGGCATTACTGCCTGTACGCGATCGCGAGCTTCTTCTGCGCCGCTCGGAAGGACGAGCCAATCAGGCGCCGCTCTTCATCTGTGTCCCAGGCGCCAATAGGTACATCGATCCGTTCGATGCTCACGTTTCTGAAATGAGCTGAGTTTGTAATGAGCGTGGAGGGGACCGATCCATCTGGGTTAATGCCGAGTCCACGGAGAATGTGGTCGATTGTGTCGTAGAAATGAGTGGAGACGTGAGCAAGGTCTTCGACAACTCCCGGGTGTGAAGGGTGAAGGGTGATGTGGTTCGCCCACTCGACGGATAGCAGAAGCCCTCCAGGACGAAGGACACGAGCCGCCTCATCCAAGAAAGAGCTGTAGTCGGTAACCTAACAAGTATGTCAATGAGACTCGAAGTGTAAGAACTATCGCTCCATACAGCGAGGATGACATCGCGAGCATGAACGAGGTCAAAATGACCGTCACCCCAACGCAACTGAGCATTCACATCGTCCAATTCAAACTGGACGTTGGGAGGAGGGTACCGGGTTGCAAGAGGTACTGTGGACATTCTCAGCTGGAGGCAGACAGTCGCAGAGGAAAAAAGATTCACCGATGTCGATGCCTGTGAACTGCGCGTGAGGAAAATCCGCTGCCATATCCTTTATCCTATCGCAATTTTGATACGATTAGCATCTGCTTTCATCAAGGGATACAAACATTGACTTACCATATGCCGACTCCACAGCCGACGTCAAGAACCTGAGGCGAGCGACCCTCATTCACAGCCAAAACAGCATCGACCGGCCCATGATAATTAGCGCCGATCAAGCGCTTGAGAATTGCATGGTAGGCCTTGGACCGCTATTGCCATGGCGCTAATGAGCGTAGAGTCAGGGAATGGTGGGAGAAAGTGCTTACGTCGTTCTCAGGAGTATCGACTGGGAGCGGATACGGAGCTGAGGGGTGAGAATGATACAGTCGGCGATCTACCTCTAAGAAATAATTCGCGATGTCCTCGTCTGCGACCTCTTCAATGGACGACCCTGAACCGTCATCATCCGTGAGCATAACGTCTTCATCGCTGGAGGAATCATAGAAGTCTCCAAGCGCGCTATGCCCGTTATTGTGAGAGAGCGGCTCGTGGTTGTCAGACATCGAGGAAGTGGGATGGGGAACGGAATCCACACGCGTCCCGGTTTATATGTCCAAAACCTGAGTGCATGTGGTTTGATGCAGATTAAGCGATTTCACAATGCAAATCTTCACCTTGGCACATAGGAAACTCCGATGGTTCTGCGGACGCATTGGAGGGAGGATCTTCACGGGCATCTCCTTTCCATCTCGACGATGGAGGCGACGCTTTCGGTCACCGACACAATGAAGCAAGAAGCGTCATCCAGAAGACAGGCAAGCCCAGGGCCGCGTTCTGGGAGGATGGGACGCTTCTATGATGATCGTGCTGTGTATGAAATCATTAAGATCGGCTATAGGATTCTGCGTTTCGTCAGTTCGTTGAAACCTTCATTTCACTATAAACTGCGTACCATTACTGAGCCCTTTGTGGCTTGGTTCGAAAAACACAGACCACAACAGGGCCCAGACTTCTACAGCGAGCTTCACGCTAAGGATGGTGGATACATTAGCTCGCAACACAGTTCTTATGGACGTGGAAATGGTTGAAGGTTGAGATGAAAGGGGCGCCATTCGGCAAACACCGACTCGGACCTGACCGTGACGTGTGACGGTAAAGCACGTGCAACGCGCGGTGCGTGACTGTCACGCTTTCCGCGCCTTGCCACAGACGGTGACCTCAGGCTCCCTCTCAATTGTAACCCAGCGACTGTTTGTGGACAATAACCACTGACTCGATGGCTAGGGCCCGCATATCGCCGCATATATGTGGTTTGACTTGAACTTTCACCATCTGACTAACTTCCAGGGAGAAGGGAGGCTCTTATAGCCACCAATTCGAGACAAAAACACGCGCAGGACAATACATTCACTAATTCAACGCCACGCCATGGTGCTTGACCTCGACAGCTTCTTTGCTGAACAAGATGAGATAGCCGCAATTCCGGAAGAGACTTTGGAGGCGTATATTCAGCGAATATCTGCCCCGCCAATCAGGTTCGTACCGAACTCTGAGCGTTGCGCTCCCGATCTTACGCAGGTGGACTGCAGAAGTGTCAGTAAATGGAATGACACTGCCTATGAAGAGCTCATGCGATCCGACGATTGGGCTCGTCTCACAGAAGTTTCCAATCCTCGCATGCACACATATGAACCTTCTATTGCAGAAGAAGCCTCGGAATATGAACCCCGCAGGTGGCGTACTGTTCTTTGCAATCACTTCTCGTGACTGACATGGCTGCTCATAAAGGTCGGAGCCAGGACTGAGCTTCAGACCCCAGCCCGTAAGTGACAACGAAATCACTTTCAAGGGGCCAGAAGGAAAGTCCGCCTCGTATGGGAACGGAGAAGGCGGAGAAGGCTGGGAAGCGCTGGCTAGAAGGGCCGACGCGGCTCAGTCTCCCGTGTCTTCAAATGAGCTAAGGCGGTCAGACAGCTGTACCTCCCCATTGCTTCTGAAACCGGCATCCTCGAGGCCATCACTTCCCTCAGGGAAAAGGAAGCTGTCCTCCCATCCAGAGCCATCGTCTTCGAAGCGGCGAGCAGTTTCGCCACCCGCAGCCGCAGACATGGACGTGCAAAGTTTTGAAGAACCTGAGAGCCCGTAAGTCCCGTTATCTGTTGACTGCGTCCGATATTAATGGAGTCGATCCAGTATCCAATCGTTCTCCGTAGCCGGTAAACCTACCAAGGCTCGTAAGCGCCTTGTCGTGGATCAGGGACCGCAGTTGCAGCTGGTTCCCATCGCCGAGATTGCAGTCGATAACACATCCCGAAAGAGAGGCTCTGGAGAAGAAGTTGCTTCTACTAGACTGAGAAACATTGTTACAAGCGCCGACGATAAATTTGGGGAACGCATCACTCCATCCGACGAGCTGGTTGAACCTTGTCGCCCAAAAGCGAAGCGAGCCATTCACTCGGAACCCACAGTGCCGCTTGAAGCAGAGGCGGCAAAGGAGCGTGTTTCCAGACAGGCCCCAACTAGGCAACAACGTCCCAAGGTTGTACGCCTTGCAAAGACAGACCCCATCATTCCCAATGCCACGCAGAAGGGAGATGAAAGCTCTATCATCGATATCTCGTCATCACCCTCACGGTCTGCTTCCCCTCCTCCCCTCAAGAAGGCCAAGACATTCCAGCCCCCAGAAGTGAAAGGCAAAGGCCCAGCTGCTCCGCCTAAAGCAAAGTCTACGAAAGGCAAGAAAGTGAAACCCAAGCTTGTCTCTCCGCCAGAGTATGCGGAATTGCTCCTGGCTGATGAGGTGGATGGGAAACATCGAAGGAAAGGGTCTGCACCCCAATTCCTCCGAGGCTACAATATATTCTACACAGGGGGTGAGAGGACATACGCCTCGGAGACCACAAGGAGCAGGATGCAGTTGGTATGTCCCTCATTAGAACTATCAGATGTGAGCTCATTTGGTCTTAGCTCGTGCGACACGGCGCGAACCTGATCCCAAGGTTCGACGAAAAGGTTGTCACCCACATCGTGACGGAGGGAACAAGTTTACCAACTTTGAATGCACTTGGCCTGAAGCGACTGAAAGACATTCCAGACCACATTCCAACCGTGAGGTGGACATGGGTAACGTATGGAATGTCCCGCGCAAATTACCAGTCGAAGGAGCAGCTAGACGAAAAACTCAAACTGTGTCTCATTGATCATGCCGCTTTTGCAGATCGCTGCACAGCAGGAATGGATGGTTTCCAACGGCCGTCGTCGAGAAAAGGAAAGGAGAAAGAGAAGACCATGGATGAACAAGATTTCAGCCACATATCGTGAGTGGTCGCCTCTTGAAATTCCCGCTTCAGCACCTCACAAACATCTCTAGGACCTTCTCCCAAGACCCGTTCATCGATACTTCCGTTGAGAACAAGGGTTCACGGGTATTTCAGCTCCCGTCTCCTCCAACAAGGCGGCTCGCTCCCTTCCCCCCACCCTCGACGTCACTACCCGATGAACGGCAGAACGCACCTTCCACATCCCGAGCCGCCTTGTACCAGGACCCCCTAGCCCAGTACTATGAACGCGCGAAGCTTGAAATGGCCCAAGACGTGTGTAAAACTGCTGTCTTTCGTGCTTCCAATTTTTGACGCCCGGCTTAGGAAGGTTTTCTATCGGCACCATCATCGGACATTGAGGATGTTGAGGCGGACGATGAACCTTCTCTGGCAAGGATTAAGCCTCGCAAAAGCGTGCGTTCAACTGGTACCTGCGTTCTCCCGCGAACGGAGTCTGACCCCGCTTTTTCTAGCACTACGCGTGTGACAACAAAGAAGCTGCGACGCCTGCGGTTTCTGTAAACCAGGACATTATTGATAAGGTGACGCCACAATGACCGTGCTTGGCTGCGGCCCATACTCATTCCATTATACCCAGCTAACCGAGTTGATGGAACTTCATAGAGCGAAACCTGGAAAGGAGGACTACTGGAGGGCTTTTGCATACAGCAAAGGTTGGAGCGACATTATGGGTCCTTGATTGGGCATTCACGCTTCCCTGCTTTCGATAGCTATCCGAGCGTTAAAAACGTACCCGAAGAAAATTCAGGGTTATGAAGAAGCTCGAAAAATCAAGGGTGTTGGCGAGAAAACTGCACAGAAGGCAAGTATCCCGGTAAGGTTCCATGCGAGGCCACGCTAACATGTCCTACAGATCGCAGAGATCCTTGAAACGGGGGACCTTCGCAGGATCGGATATGAAAGGACCGAGGATGTGGAGGTGGCACGCCTTTTCCAGGGCATTTATGGAGTTGGTTCGTGGTGCCATAGCCGACGCAGCCATTTCATGACTGANTCCCCTGGCAGGTCGTACCATTGCCTATAAGTGGTACTCCGCAGGCTGTCGGACTCTGGACGATCTCCGGAAGGGCAAGAATGGGGTCAAACTTTCCTCTGCTCAAGAGATTGGC
Source organism: Coprinellus aureogranulatus (assembly GCA_027627275.1). Lineage (NCBI taxonomy): Eukaryota > Fungi > Basidiomycota > Agaricomycetes > Agaricales > Psathyrellaceae > Coprinellus > Coprinellus aureogranulatus. The sequence continues at coordinate 13,086 of JANDKE010001203.1, forward strand.
CTCAGGTTCTACGATGGTTGGCTGTTAATCTCCGTCTTCATACAGACGCATATCTCATGTTCGCCACACTAGACATTAACGATCGCATGCCACGCACAGAAGCTGAGACAATCTACAATCTCATAGAACCCATTGGTGCGNTACTTCGTGCCGCAANNGACNTGTCTAACGTCCAAGCCTAGCCCTCTCTATAGAGCCCAGACTGTTCATTAGGATAATGGGAAGCTTTCGAAGGTACGCATGTTATAGACTGCGTTATATTCCGGAGAGCTCAAGTAATTGTCGCACATCAAGGGGGAAAGCGACTTGCGGGGACATCGATATTCTTATCACCCGTCCTGTCGATGACGGGAAGACCCATTCTGGTGCGTCGATCTACGGTAGCTTACCTCCGTGGGCTGACGTAGTGCTGCAGGTGTTCTCCCGCGCCTTCTGAAATCTCTTCACCAGGCTGGTATCCTTACGGAAGACCTGGCCCTGCCTGATGACCCGTACGATGTCGAAACCACGTATCGGGGACTTTGTCGCGTGCCGGACGATCCCAACTCTAAGAGGAGGCGTATTGACATTCTCAGCGTCCCCTGGGTCTCGAGAGGGGCTGCGCTACTATACTATACCGTGAGTCTTGACCTCGATCGGTCGTTGTAGAGAGTCGCTCTGACATGGCACTTGCAGGGTGATGACATTGTGAATATACTTTTCAGGGTTCATCGAACGACCAATCTGACGGAGGCGTTTAGTTTAACCGTGCTATGCGCTTCAAGGCGGGCGCTATGGGGTACTCGCTCAACCAGCGCGGTCTGTATGCTGGGATCGTTAGAGACCCTCATGACCGTCGAATCAAACTAACTGAAGGTCAGCCTCTGGTACCGCGAGACTTCGACAATTTCCTGAGGCAGTCCTTTCGTCTAGGTCACATCGTCGCCTCTGAGACCGAAGAAGAAATATTTAAGATCCTCGAGGTGCCTTGGCAAGAACCCCACGAGCGTGTGCGTGGGTGAAGGAGGGGAGCAGAGCGTAGGAAGAGCTCTATTTATAGTATGTCGTTCACTCACTATACCGTCATTGGAAGGTCACTGACATTGAAGCTGGAGGGTTACAGATTTAGCGTGTCATTTTCAGCACATCTCGAGCTTCCTGGTGAAGCATGTACGTTACATTTCTTGAGTCGCAATCATATCTTGTAGGCGCGTATCAGCCATCCTCTTTCGATCAATGTAGATGCAGGACGGGCGACCAGCCTGACAGTCCGTCCAGATTGCAATGTACTTAAAGAGTTTGGACGGCGCATCGACGGCTCCGGTTTTCCTCTCTGGACTCTCTGCTCTGCTGACTGCCTTTCTGGCATTGGGAAAGACCAATGTTCACCGCCAACAAACTTGCTTCATTTATTTCTGTCTTCATCCTATCGTCAATCGCTGTCCAATGTCACTACATCCCAAGCAACGCGTGGAAGAGAGGGGATGGTGCGCGCTTTCTCATCCCTACGCGTAGTGCATTGGCTGACATTCGCGTTTCATTCGTCCGCCTCCTTAGCAACATGGTACCATACCGGTGTAAGCCGCCATTGACGCTTGTTCGTACAGATGCGGAGCTCGAGCTTACAAGCTGTTATTCAGCTAGGACATTGCGGAGCATGGAGTCGTCCAACAGATTACATAGCTGCAGTCGCCATGTCGGAATACGGAAACGGACACCACTGTTGGCAGCACATCCGCGTATCCTGTACGTTGAGCTTTCTTCTTCCGTGTACCTTCGAGTGCGGCCTACCACATTCGTCGAATGCTCAATTGATGTCCTCTTTCCCTGCATCTCACAGACCAAGGCCGTACGATTGACGCCACAGTCGTTGATTCATGTCAAGCATGCGGCCCTCAAGACGTCGATCTTTCACCGTCTGCGTTTACAGCTCTCGCGCCTATGTCTGTGGGGAGACTCCACGGTGTTCATTGGGGTTATGTCCATCGATGAATAGGAAACGAGAACTCAAGAACCTGCAATGGAATTCAAACTCAAAGTGTACAGTAGTCTACCGCTTCTCTCTGTCTCTACGAATCATCCTCATCCTCAGCCCCTCGGTTTTCGACCCGCTTGCGCGCCTTTTTGACTGGCTCCTCAACTTATAGCCTTACCACGCATGTACAATGCAGAATATCAAGACGTTTCTTTCTTCCTCCATGCACTGTCGATGCCGCCTCTCACCTCTTCGTGCTCTTCCCGCCTGTGCCTTTGACTCGCCTTCATGTCTTCGTGCCGCACGAACTGTCCACGCCCTCATCACCCCTTCGTCCTCTACCCGTTTGCAGGCCTTTCGACCTGTCTCCAATTCTTTGTGGTACCATCACGCATGTACCATGTTACAATACAATATCAGAACTCTCTGCTCTGAAGCACGATCGTCGCCCAGCGATACCACTCTTTTCGCCCTCCTCGTCGTAACAAATCGTCTTAATCAATCAGTTCAACGACGTTGGATACGGCGCTACGAATCTTTTGTAATATACACGATGCATGATGCATGAAGAAGATAGAAGCGTGAAGCGTGAAGCGTAAAAGCCAAGTAGACGTTGAGAGAAAAGGTCGAAAAGAAGATAGCAGGCTAGTAGCTGATGACGGGTGTAAGTAGTACGTTGAGGAGCGTGAAGACAGTAGAGTATGAACACCAAGAAAGATGTAGAAGATGAAGACGAAGACGAGAAGATCCAGCTAGACAAGTGCGTAAAATACAACTGAAGACAGTGCGTAGGCAACGATGACGGGGCGGAGCAAAAGGCGGAGCAGAAGACGCAGAACGGAGGAAGACCACCAGGAGGAATATAGGAGCAATAAACAAGCAGCAATGACAGCACCCAGAAAGCCAAGAAACGTCCGCAACCAGCCAAAAACCACGATCACCCCAACCAACCTCCTCGAAACTACGACCCCTACACCTAGGAACATCATCCCGAATCGATACTCCCAATACTCAACGGTCC
>JANDKE010001204.1:0-16056 GCA_027627275.1 Coprinellus aureogranulatus
AGAGCCAAATCAAAATCTGTGCAAACACCATTTCTATCGAGTGATGTTCTACCATTAAGTCAGCAGACGCGCGAGGCTTGGTTAAGTTCGTGTTTCAGTTCTCAAAAGTTAGGAAATCGGTTTGGAAAGGATCAGGAAGTACGAGGTATCGCGTTGCCCAAGCTGCATCTAAGTAGTACCAAGGGATACTGAGAGCAGGTAGACGGATCTCGCGAAGGAGTTAGTAAGAAGAAGACGAGAGAGAGAGTTCTCGAACAAGCAAGACTATATTGGTCGCCCCTCAAACTTGCGCAGTAACGACTCGCGAGGTTCTATGTACAAGTCGAGCACTTGGTACATCTACGCCTTACCTTTCGCTCACGCTTCTCGCGTGTGTATCTATCGCTCCCCTTACTCTAGGTGGTGTGTGTGTGTTGGTTGTTGGTTGTGGTTTGGTGTTGGTGTGTTTTGTGTGTGTCTTCGTGCGTCGTCCCAGGGTCGCAGCGCTTCACCGGAGTTCACGACAGTTGGAATAGAGACAAAAGCGGTGGAAAAGGTGGAGGGGAAAAGGCGAAGACACCCATACATTGTACGCATCACCGTAACGCACCTACATGCATAGAACAAGTTCATCATTCCCTCCACAGTCTACCAATATTCTTTCTATCCAGCTCTCCTCCTCCATCTGCGAGGCTTCTCCCCCCTTCAAACTCTGACTTGCACGTGTGGTGCCGTGGTGTGGTGGGCTGCCTTGTTGTCCTGAACCACCACTAATGAGTTAGAGACTGGACACGAAGAGAGCGCCCAATTCAAGGACTGGGTGAGTTCATATCATATATACTACATCAATTGTGTGCCTACTTCTTTTTGGAGTGATACCGCTGGCTGCCGGTCATCAAGGTATGATTCGTAAAACAAGTCAGAACCAGCCTCTCACCCTCGGTGACAGGGGTGCCCGAATGAAGTAAGTATCTAGTGAGCGCCCCCAAGATCTGACCAGATACGACAGGAATGATCCTCTTCAACTGTGGTGAGAGAAACTCACCCCCTGTCCAACCCCTTCCCAGAGGAATCAGAAACGTCAACGAATGGGGATCATCATTGAAGTCAACATGCGGAATCTCGCTCGAGCCTTCCTTGATCGCCACAGTGAAGAAAGCACCACCAAAATCAACTGAACCAATCTGGCCCAGGGGATCATAGGCTTTTGCCAGAACGTATTCACGTGCCCTGGAAGCAGAATTGACATAGATGTTCAGCAAAGCCCATTTCAAGAGTTGACAGCGACACCCACCTCTCCTGCCTCTCAAGCATCCTTGGACAATAGAAAGCAAGAATGCGCTTGATCATGGGCGCAATGTGCTGCTGGACAATCACCAAGAACTCTTCCAGGAGCTTCCGAACGGAAGCATCATGTTCTTGGCGCGTGTCAACAGAGACCCTAGGTATGCGGGAGGTGATTTGCCAGACGCCCGGGTGCAAAGTCTCGGACTCAGAAGAGCGGTTGTTGGTCTTGTGCTTTGAGAACTTCAACCCCTTCNCGCGCATTTGCTTCCATAGCTTGATGAGCAGGTCTTGAATCTCCTGTGACACAACNTCTATAGCCCGTATGATGATGAATCGTGGGTGNTCATAGTGGAGTTTTGCCCGGGCTGCTTGGCTGAGGCGGANNANNTAGCGGCCAGCGGAGGAGATGACNACNAAGTCAGGAGGAGGTGAGCGAGGATCAAGACCAGGATATAGCTCCTGTGTCANNCTCTGCACNAGATCTCCATNAATNCGNATGCCCATAAACTCGGANGGAAACTCGTCAATTTCTTCGCATACTGTAAANATGTGAGCTNTATTCCCNGTGAATGAGCAANANATGCTACGNACTGGTATGCACCCTTGAGCAGAAGTCNTCAACACGCTTCTCCTTTCGCCTNGCNACAGCGCCTGAGGTGCGNAACCCACCCCTGTTCTTGGGCATGGTTGTCGGAAGGNNGCCNCGAACTGGAAGANNGTGAAAGCCAAGNCCGGCACCNACACCAACAGCACNTCGATCATTGCTNCGGAATTNAAAGNTTCCGNGTCCTCGGAGCGGNCCGNCCTTCCGCCNNCGGTCAAATTCTGCCAACGCGGNNTGCGTCAACTCCGGNGTTCCGCCATTCACTCGCGACGGTCAATGAGGGGTTAAGGATAGCGGCCCCTGGGTGCCCTGCACCTTCCCTGAGGCCTCGACACGAGCTTGCGCACCCCCCCAATGAGCATATTCATTCAGAAGCACTCGCGACGGTCGATGAGGGGTTAAGGATAGCGGCCCCTGGGTGCCTGCACCTTCTCCGAGGCCTCGACACGAACTTCTGTACAGCGCGCGAGGAATAATCGTCAATAGGTTCTAGTAGAGGAAGTAGAGGAAGCCCTAGGCGGAAGCTCGATCAACGGACGTGTCAAGACAGTGAGCTAGCACGTATTCGAGGTAAGTACAACGGAGTCTGCCTAAGCTGATTGGTACTCACTCAGAAACAATAGTCGTGTGTACAGCGCCGCCGACTAACTGTAGTCCACTTCAGCGGGAGCCACCCCGGAGAAGACATTGCTCATTCAGCTGGGTGGATCAACGCCTATTGACGCCCACACCCACTCTATTTGACGATGACAACCGAAATCCAATGTAAAAGGTCAGTACATTGCCTCCAGCCCAAAGACCGATAACTTACTGTTCTCCCACATCGCCTAGCGTACACATATATCCTGTTCCTCCAAATCTGCCTTCTCCCAAATACCCCAAACACAATCCCCACATCCTACCTTCGCAAACTTGTCAAACCGTGCTGTCTAACATCAGGAAAACGCTCGACGCACCTGCCACTCGCTTCTCTCAACGCTGACAGCCCTAGGACGTCGATCCTTGGCCAGAGGGTGTCCCAGTTACGTCGCGTGGAGGCTTGGGAAGGCGACAGGGAGAACAAAGGGGCGATGGGGCGATGGAGTCCTTTGGAGAGAGAAAAAGGCGACGCAAAGTGAGTTTCCAGGAGGGTATAACGAGGGTTGAGGCTTACTGTTCATTCGTCAACTCTATTTTCAGAATCTATCACCCAGGAGCACAGTTTGTGAGTCTATCGCATTCTGGAAGTTTGGTGTGGTTGCGGATACCTCAAACGAAATTACTTACCCGATTCATAGACTCTTAGAGTGCAAAAACGTTGCTACCTGCTTACACACAACCGGAATAAGGTAAGCAATCCATCCCCCAAACCCTTGACGAAGCCGCACCTCTCAATCGACGCAGAACCCCATGCCTCGTCCCCCAACCCACCTCGCCCGCCTACCACGAAATCCCCAACGTGAAATGCGTCCGAAGCACGCCCACCTACCCGCATTACACACCCAAGATTGCTTCCATACCTAGAACGACGACGTGTTTGAGGTATGTCCATCGCCGGGAATGGTCAAACAAGTGCTTACCTCTCCTCCTTCGTCTAGGGCCTCGCCTTCAACCCATCGCTCTGACCCCTTGTCCCTTCGCACTCCACCTCCCTGGCATCTACTATAAACGGAGGTGAAAGAAAAGCGTGGAAAGGTTAGCTTTGTGTCGATATGACAAAAGGAATTGCTGACCTTCCGTACTAGTTCCAATTCCACCCTTCAAACAGGGGTGCATCGTCTAGCGTGAAAACGAAAGTTGGTATCGCGTATGTACCGTCGAACCCTTTATTAGACTTGCATAGCGAAAGAGCGCTGTAACCGAGCGAAGTACAACCAAAGCGACGTTAGTACTTCGGTATTCAAGCGAAGGCCGAACACTGACTTTGTTCAAAGACCCATGATCATTTTCTTCCACCCACTGGCGCCTCCCACCTCGACGAACACAGCTACAATACCTACCAATGAGATCACGTTGAAATAGGCCGTCCCACTCCGCTCTACCCGGCCACCCTCGTATGTCAGCTGTATACGAAGGGGTAAGGTCAGTACCCTTACTTGCTACGACGAAAGCGAATGGTTACCTACCTCTAGAGCGCCCTCGGCACCCCAAAACCTTCGCTACAGCCGTTAGACGTCCGTGTTGACCCATCGACGACGTCACAGCTCGGAGCAAGCGGCGCCGAAGACCCTACGACGAAAACGAGTCGGAACGCACCCTTGGACGAGTAGGAATGTCCAGCTTACCCGCAACGACCGTGTCAAACCTGGACTATTTTGTGTAGAGCTTTGGTGTGTTGTCCTGGGTGCGGAAGGTTAAACGAGCTGTGTGGATGAGTGACGTCGGCGGAGGACGCCGCGACATGGAGATTGAACGAGGTAGAGGGGTTGAGGGGGGAATCCTCTCCACAGCCCACTGGCGTGTCCCTTCGACCCGGGCACGTAACCCCTGTGTTGTCGTACGCTTCTCCGCAGGTCTACGGCCAAGGGAAAGTCAGCATTGGTCTCACACTCTGCAGACAACATCGACTGATCGGTATCGCAGAATAAGCACCTCGGACTCTCACGTAGACTCTCGGAGCGCTGTTCTGCGCCAGGACCGTCGATTGAGGAACGTGAACGGGGCGAGAAGACGAAGGAGAGGCCGAACGATGGGCGGAGTGCATGGTGAAAGGCGTTCACCCGTTACATCGCTCCCACAAGGTTCTCCAGCATCATAAACCGTCCCTACACTTTGGATTTCTATCCGAGCTTTGACACTTGCAATTTCGAATGCCTGGCGTCGAAGGTGAGGTCAGAACCAATGCTATACCTCGCGGGAGACGACAGTGCACCGACGTCAAGAAAGGATGTGTCGCACCTTCGTGTCCGAGGTGCTACCGCTCTAGAGAGCGCGTTCGAAGCTCTGAATGGCCTTGTGAGGGGTGATCGGGCGTAGCAAAAGTGCGAAGCGACGAAGGGTAAGAAGAGTGTCGAGGGAGGGGAATGATGGTTAGTCCACTTCAGAACCAATTACGCGAATGAAAAGGCTTACCTTGTACACCCAAAAGCTCCCTATCTCTCGCTAACAATCCATACCTCAGCCCTACGCTCTCGTCAACACCGATGAGAGCGGCGACACAAATGGTGAACGCACCTCGTCTCCGAATGGCCAGGTCTCAATCGCCTCCCTCGGTTCAACCCTCATCGCCCCATACGCACCTCGAGACGTTGACGCCGTCTCAATATTCGTTCTGACCGGTATAAACTTTGTTGGGGCTTGTGAGGGCGACGAAGGGGGTAAGGGCTTCGTTTCGATGTTGGAACGCCGAACGTCGATGTATGAGGACCAAAGGTCAGTCTACCTTCGTTTGTTGAGTCGATACTGGCTGACCCGGAGTTACGAAGTCCTCTTTCGTTGACAGACAACCCTACCTGCGTACCCCTTACCCTAACGAGCGGGAGGGCCAGTACGGGACTGCGACCTCGTAACGAAGGGCGTACGAGCCTCTTTACTGGTTCCATAGGCGACGCACGTTGTCTACGGCTACGACGACGGGTTGATGCTCTAGACCAAAGTCAGTGCTCTTTGAGAACGCCATTAAATACGACGTACTTACCTCCCACATTAAGGAGACTATGGCTCGAAAAGTCACAACGCCGGCTAACACAGCATCCCCCGTCATCAGGGCCCATAGCGCGAAACTAAGGAGAGGGACCTGTCAGAATGGGTGAGGAGGATAGTTCCAGCAGAGCGTACCCATGCTTGGCCAACGTTTGACAGCGGAGGCGCTAGACCTTGTTCTGCGGGCGAGCGGACCTTTGAGGAGTAGTGATAAGCGCCGAAGGAACAGAAACGACGAGATGCGTGTTGCAAGGAGATGAGTTTCCTCCGCTAATTCAAGCTCGGCTACTATCAGCGAGCGTGCTGGATTGCGACAGAATGCCTCCCTTGGCCATTCATATACGCGCGGAGTGATGTGATGGTCGCTCAGGTGTTCGCGTTCCTGTCGCCGTCATGCGGAAGTGAGAGGGCGCTAGGAGCTGAACACGAGGAAGGACAAGGAAGGAAGGACAAAGACGGCGGAGGCAAACCAGGTTCCGGATGCAAGTACCAGACAATGCTTGGTGATACCGAGTGGTACAAAAGCAAGTTGCCGTGCCTATCGATCGTCCATAGTTGGGCGTACGATCTCTTTGTGGGTCTACGTACAATCGTAAGTGTTAACAGTCCGCAGTCTGAATCGTCAGGTAGACTTACGTCGTGTGAAGGAACAGGCTTGGGTGGACTTCACACTGCCGCAACAGTTGTATGAGGTGTTCCCCACAGGGTGACCGACGCTGTGGGTGGGGTGATTTAATACAGACGAACGATGAGGCGGGTGGAGCGAGCTCAGAGTCAGAGAAGATAGGTGGTGTGGGGTCCACCCATGTCATTCAAGCGGCTCCGGGTACATGAGAAGGAGGCAAGACGGAGACGAAAGCCAATCCAAGAAAGGTAGAGATGCAGGGAAGAATAAACAAAGAAAGGGTGTGACGAAGAAGAATAGCTGGCGCAGAGCCTGAGCCAGAGGAGGGGGACGACGAAATGCGAAATACAACGCAAACGAACAACGGAGCGATACGATTCAGAAATTGAACGAATGTTGAACGTTTCGTGCAGAAATAGCGGCGAACATAGACGGGGACAGCAGCGATGATAAGCACAGTGAACTGCAGGGCAGGTATCGGAAGGGAAAAGGTAAAGCAAAATATCGCCAGGTTCGCTATCCGTACAACCTAGTGACCGAAGCGATGGTCGTGTAGAATACGGAGGTCCTGCGTTCACCTCCTGAGTGGTAGCGTCCCGTACCTCGGGGTGGGTACTGCCGAGTGGGCGGTTTGCATCGGAGAGGTACGAGGAGATGGGGATGACGGTGCGATATAGAGCGCTCCTCAGCACTGCCGAGATTCGACATAACGAGTGGAATTGACCACGGTGGGGAAGCTCGTGAGTGGCCTGACTTCGGGGTGAAGAAACCCATGCGACATTGAGAGGGGAATGCCGAAGGAACGTGGATGTTTGAGGGAGGAGCCGGGATCGACGAGGGAAGGCACCACCAGTACATTCTAAGGGAGGTGAAAGGCGTCAGCGTGGGATCGTCAAAGCAGAGGTAGGGGAAGGAATTCAGAAAAACGTGAATTACGAATCCAGGGGGCTTCGCCATCGCGTCGATCCTCAGAAGATATACCGCAGTTTGGGGCGGGACGAGCTACCGATAAAGGTACACCCCGCCCAGCCCAAACGTATACCAGACGAAGACTGAAAGAACGCTCACCTTGACGCAGATCTCCACCAGATCCCCTTGCTAGCTTCACCCTTCACAACCCTTCACCCAGTGACACGCAGTCGCCGGATCCCCAACGGCCCATATACGCCTGTCGATTCCCAAAATTATCGGAGAAGCTGGTAGGTCCTGGAAAAACGAGGAGGGATCAGCATAGACCAGGTGAGAGGAGGTGGAAGGAGCGAGATACGAACTCTTTGACCGGCTTATGGTCTCAAAAGAGGCCACCGAGGTGAGGACTTTGTTCGTGTGGGGNNNGCGTNAAGGCACGGATCCGAGGCGAAACNGCCGCNGTAGGGCGTTGCGGAGGCTCGTGCGTCGTCCGAGAGAGGGATCTTCTTGATTGNNGCNTTGGNNGGCNCCTGTTCCTCCCGCNTAGCAGTCNCACTACGCTCNGGGAACAGGCGATGGATNNAGCACACGATCAGTGGAAAGATNGGNGAGGANNNTTGGNGCGGATGNGCNAAGNTTGGTGTAGAGACTCCTNTNGTCGNANTCCTGTCAAGAGTNATGTCAGAAAGTGCGAGTATCGGGAATGATATAAGACGGAGAAGAGGTTGTATGGATGAAAAATGGGCGCTAAGGACAAGGAATGTGGGCGGGAGAATCAAGGGGAAACNTACCTTCTTTGTAGACGATTCCGAGTACCTTCGAGTTCCCTGAGGCAGCACCTCAAGGGAGTACGTTCCACACCCAACCATCCCACTCCTGTGCGCCAGGCCGTACCATCTTTCGACGACCATCGGCCCACTCGAGAACCCTCTCGTTGACGGANATAGACGAGAATAACTCCTANTTCGTCGCTTCGTACGTTNGGTGTCCGCGTTNATAGGACNACGACCATGAGGAGTCCGGCAGGGATAACCCAGGTGTTAGGGGTTGTACCTGGGTCCAGCNTGCAGGAGAAGGGAGGGTGAGCTGAGGCACCAGANACNAAGACGNGTACAATTGAAGNTTGAGACNAAAGNAGNGTGTAGAGATAAGGCGAGATGAGAGGNTGATGGGNGAAGAAGGACAAGAGCNTCTCCTCCTCGTACCCTTCCACGATTCGGACTGCGAAGTTCGAACTCCGACTCGCGCGTGATGGCTGANGGCTGAGNNNTGGTGTGGCCCGCGTCTTCGTNCTGCACCACAACCAACGACGCGTTAGAGGCTGAGCCAGCAGAGAGCGTCGGACTCGAGGTCTGGGTGAGCTTCCTTTTCATTTCTCCGTNNTTNTGGCNGTTNATTTCGAAGTTAGAAGCCCNGGAACTCAAGNGTAGCGCAATCGTGCCCGCTGAGAGCTCCGTCGGCATGTCAAGGGTGTCGAAGGCCTTTGGCATGTCCCAGCCAGCCCAACACTCCAGGGGCATTNTNATACGGGTCTGTAGAGCAGGATCGNGACCCCNATCAAGTCGNGTTTCNCACCAAACGGACGTGTCGACCTGTTTGGGCCGACACCCTCCTCCTCCTCCCTCCTCTTGTCTGTCTCTCATTCGTCTNCCCCTTACTANGTCNCCNAACTCCTGGTAAGNTCNTGTTANCTTNNAATCNACNNTTTCTANGCTCAAACCTCGCTCCCCGTNCCTCCCCGCANNCACCCATCGCCGATCTCCTCANAGACCCCCGAAAACGACGATCCNATACCCACCACATCATTGCAACCTCCGATTGGCGNGAACGCGCGTTNANATTTACGCTCATACACCNNTCAAGCCTGTCCGACTGTGTCGCAAGGCCTACTACTATCCATNCGCGCCCNGGAGACTCAACTTCATCTCCCACCTCCCCACACCTCNCACGACTATCCGCTCTCAACNCNCGTGTATGGGACCTTNGGTCNACCGGNTCAAGACTCCGAAGCCTTTCATCTNCTCNATCNACNCGNCCNCTNGTCCCNGTNCAAAGCTCGNNCGCTNGCAAAACGACATACCGCTCCANCNAATTNCNGACNGCCTTAATCGCTCGACTTCAGCCCTCCACAATCTTCGCACATCGTCTCAGCGAGTGAGGTCCGCGGATGCTGTCCAATAACGCCAACTCTCAAGCCTCCGCACCCCTCATCTCGCCGACCCTCCAACTAACCGATCACGTCAACGTTTCGTCATACCCGGCTTTGCCTTGCCCGAACCCCGTCGTTCAGCGTTGTAGAGGCGTAGGTAGACTAATGAAATCGATTTATTCTGAGATATCTATCTTCCAGAGTGAGGAACGAGGTGAGGATGAAGGATCTTCCTCGCGGGTGGCTTGTTATGGCTGTAGCCTTTTGACAGGCCTTTTTTTCGGGACTAGGGAAAAGGTCGAAGAGGCTAGGTGGAGGTGCAAGATGGAATGGGTAAGGGCTTCACTTGTGATTGTGATGCGAATTCCTGACTTCTAACAGGTGTCAATGCTCCGATGTTGGGGGATATCAGTTTCATTCCCACCGATCGATTTCACAGTTTCGTGCGGACGTTAGACTCGTCGTCCTGGGTCAACATCGGGTAGGTCGTTATCTTGGCGATTCAACGCCAATTCCATGGGGACACGATCCATTCTCCCCGCGTCACGCATCGTGATGAGATTCACTCAAGTTGTTCTCGCGTTCTCAGTACGAGTGTCAATATAGTGAAGATTTGCATGGGCTACTTATCGTCGCCCCACTGCGGCTGAGATTAGTGGTAATCTTATCTTATCACGCGCGGTGCCCTAACCCTAGACACAATGTTCCCAGCAGGCACGCAGTAACACCACCAAACAACGTGGTTGTTCCATATCCACCATCCTCTCGATGGCTTCCTTGGGGGTAAGTGCGCCGATTCAATGATTACTGATTCCAAAGTAACAACAATTCAGTTTCAGAAACACTGGAAGAGGGATGGATCAAAAGGGACCATCGATGTTGTCCCGGACGAATTCAAGGACTACCACAAAAGGCCGCCTGGTGCCATCAAGGATGTGCTCATGGCGTATGGGTTTGCAGGGCTAGTTGCGTGCCCAGACGTCCTACCCAGTGGAAAGCCAGCCCCTCCGTCAAGCCAGGGTGGTATTCCTCTGATTACGGAGATTGTCAGGATACCGGAGGTCAATGGCGAGCTGGACAGCCTGTGGACACTGCCCGAGGAATTTTTGACGCAGGACATCCCCCTCGAAGATAGCGCTTTCAAGATTCCTATGAACTGCATTCATGGCGCACCAGGGTGGGGAGAGGACCAGATGACGGCAGGCCACATGCCCATATACAATGCTTGCATCTGTGGGCTGGCAGAAATGGTGGAGATGTCGGCGAAGGCAGAGCTCCGCCCGCGGATGGGCGATGGTCGTGAATCCGATATACGGTTTGTTTTATTCGAGGTCTCGGACAATGACTACGTCAGAAAAGCAACATTCTCCTCAGAGCACAAGCGACCAGATTCAGCATTCCAAGGCACATTCGACAAGGAGCCATGGGTGTTACCAGAGGGAGCGACCGTCTCGTATGTATCTGCTTGGACGGCTATCAGTCAGGGTATCATGAGCCAGGTGAGTGTTCTCCTGTCTGCCATATATCATGCGCTTGACGCGACACAGGTCGAATCCTATACCCATTACGACATGAATCCCAATGGCTCCATAGCATTCGCCACGTTTGCCGTTCCACCTGGCCGTCTACACGTGCTGGGTTTTAATCACATTGGTTTGCTTTGTGCAATGAGCGGGAATGTCATTCCACCGTGCGGCCAAGGAGATGGTGTGTGGGCTCTTTTCGGATTCGGCTCTCATTGCTGAAGCACTATCACCAGGTGTCGACATTTTGACAAATCCAAAATGCTGGGAGGAATACTACAGTCGCGTCCTCTGGATCTGCTTTATCTGGTTGGTCGGTTGTTCAAACGAGTTCGCTAGCAAGTGGGAGAACGACTTTGGCGAGCAGGGGGCATCCGTCGTTGCGAAGGCTCGGAGAATTAACTCGCTCATAGGTGAGGCTTGCAAAGCATCGCCAGCCCGGCAGTGGGCGCTTAGTCTCATCCGTTTAAAGCATCTTCTGCTTCGTACAATGGGTTACCTCTCCTCGGCCGTCCTTCCTGTGCGACTACTTCTGAAGACCATACAACAACTCCATGATGAATCCCTCCACGAGACGATCACATTCGACAACCGGTGCGCGACTCCGAGTTTGAGTAACTCATGAGGCTAACCACACCCAAAGCTCTATGTTCTCCCTTGGATCTCTCTGGCTCAGTGGTGCTAAAATTTTTGCGAACGAGAACACGACCGTGTATATTTATGAAGATCCCGGCATCGTAGTAAAGGTATTTCAGAGGTCGGCGAAAGAGTCTTTCGCGAGGGAGTTGGCCGCATACGAAGTCTGTGGAGAGCTCCAGGGTGAGGCGATTCCTTGGCTGTATGGATCCGGTCGCCGGAGAAGCGATGGAAAGAGAGTCCTGGTGACTTCATATGCTGGCAGCCCAGTGGAACGCCTCACTCCGGAGATCATGTGAGTAGCAGTCTTGCGGTCTTTTATAATGTAAAGGCTCTAACACGTATACAGAGACAAGGTCTGGGCAGGCCCACTTCGTACGCTCAACAGGAAAATGCATCACCATGATATATGGGAGGGAAACATTGTTGAGAACCGGGAAGGGCAGTTGATGTTGGTTGATTTAGGGAGTGCCGTGCCGAACGAGGATTGCGTGGATGCATCCAAATGCCCTGACAAATGTGTCTATGACCGATTGAAATTCCCTGTTGGTAGTGTAGGAGCTCGGTAGATATTTATGGGTTTCTATCGAACATAATGGCGAGTTCTCCTGTCAATGGATGATTCGCAGATGTAAAAGTCAAGGCACGAACACAGTTGACCTGTCATCCTCACTATTCTTGGGCCGGAATAAGGATGGAGAGAAGAGAAATTTGGGATTCAAGAGATATATGGACGAAATCCACCACCCTCAGTATGCGCTCCTGGATGTGTGCAGCAGGGGAACTTATCCCGCCTTCCTAGGCACCAAAGCAATGGGGCATCGACGCACGAGGCATGTTGATCCTCGCGCGAGAGGCGTCGAGGAGTTGGGGAAGGGTTGAAGTCGAGACTTGGTTAATATAGCACTGAGCTGGACAGCACTTCCATCGGTCGGTGGAGGTTCAGGGAGTAACACAGCTTTAGCTGTACGGGTGCGTGCGTGGACGATGGCGCGAATATGGGGGAACTGCGAAGGAACATAGTCAGCTTCAGCCAGCTCGCCTTGAATACGGCTTAACAAAGCCAAAGGGAATATTGACCACCTACGGTTGAGATTGACTGCCTCACTAAATGCGTCTGTGGGCGCCGTGGACAGCGAACACCGGGTTTTCTTAGTTTACACGAAAGATGCAAACCAAGAAGGCGAATAGCTGCGTTGTCGCCCAAACACCATCCTCCACCCCACTCGAACCCACTGACAGAAACATCATGAGCCTTAAGCAAAGTACGCGGAGGGAGGACGCACTTGGAGGAGTATCCGGGGTGCCACGAACAAGTTGCGGTACTGACCGGAAGTTTCAGGTCGAATTGAACAATCTCCAGCCTGGAGGGAGGGGTTCGACGCAGTCGACTGCGACCCCGCCTTGGGACAGGCGGAGCATTCGGTAGGATAGCAGAGGGGAAGGGATACACCGAATGATACAGGGACGCGAAGCGGAGCGGAAAACGGGGGTGGATAGTATTAACTTATATTGGAATGGGCAAAGCTCGAGCACGAGACACGGAGCATAGAGAGAAGAGGGGAAAGGTGAAAAGGAAAATGCAAGAATGTAAGAACAAAGAACGTAAAACAAGTAGAAGGGTTTTCGGAGCACCAGGAGAGTAATGAGTGGTCCATGGGAAAGTGCTACAGGGATCAGGAAAGTAGGGATGCGTACACATACTCGTAAGAAAAGTCCAGCTTGTGTACACCAGGAAAGCAATGTCCGTCTGCGCGGAGGGATTGGAGGCGGAGGAGGGCGCGGGGGGAAGGGGGCTTCAGGGCAACGATAATAAACTATGATCGACATGGTGGGCTGACTGGCAGCGAAGGAGGTATCCCCCGAGATCGACTAACCCTCTTTTGTCCTGGCGCCGATTCTTCGAGAGTTGGTTGTCGTTCGTGGTCCAGGACCTCCGCGTCAAATCCAGCCGCACTCGGGTGGATGGCAGCTTGACTTCGCCGAGGGGAGACTCCAGTGTTGGTCGGAACCAAGAGAGTGACTAGCGCGACCTCGTGGTACGCAAAGCCTAAACCGCGTACAGTGTGTGGCAAACGAAAGACTTGCGTGAAGCGATTCTGGCGCGTTCTATGTTCTAGAGGAACAAGTTAATTAGTCAATCCGTAGTGCAAGGGTTGATGATCGAAGGTGGATCACGAATGAAGCCCACCCTGTATAGGGTAGAGAAGAGCAGGCGGAGCTTTGGGGTACGAATGGAATCTCGGAAAGCGTACGGCAAGACTGGGTGGGTGGATAGCATGGATCCATCCCCCGAGGTCCGAATCGAATCAAAGTGGAATGGAAAGAAAGCCACTTACGTCAACGCCAAACTCCCCCAGCCCTTCTACTCTCCCTCGGAAACCCGCATTCCCTCCGGTCCAACTCCCTCTCCTCGGCGATCCTGGCATCCAGAATTCAAAAAGCTTCGATGGCTATCACCTGTCGAGCGGGACAAGGTCGATGTCAGTCTCTTCAGGCGGCAGAGATTCAAGCATCCTCCTTGTCATGCCCTGAACTTTGAGATGCCATTTACGTTCGAGCCGCCCGGGTATTGTAGGGAGTTTACGATGCTATGGCGGAGTCGAGAGTTCAGTGAAGTGTCCCAGAGTATAGCTGTGCACAATCACCTCTAGCACCGGGATCGTAACGGTGCGCATGTCGAGGACGGGATAAGTGACTTGAGAGGAGAAGGAGAAGATGAGATGATGGGTAGGCTCAACTAAGCCCGCTCTCATAGAATGAGGAACAGCCGGTAGACTGGCATGAAGCTCTGGTTTTCGATTTGCGCTTCCTCGATCTCCGGGCTCCTGCGTCCGTTGCTAGAAACAATGAAAGTATGGGTTAAAACAGAAGGGGGGATAGATATAAAGAATAGAGGGTCGAGCGAGGCGGCGAGGCGGCGAAGGGGATGAGCGGACGAGCCAGATACGTATCCATTGGCAGTCGGTATAAATCTAGACCCAATGAAAGAGATGTACGCCAAGTTCAGCATCCCCTCTGCAGTGAACGATAATCGGCATCAGCAAAAATCTTTCGCAATGGTAAGTCCTTATATATCCTACCGGATGCTGTTGGTTTGATATCGCTCCACAAATTGTTATAAGATGATACAAGAGCAACGCCAGCCTGATACCACCTTGTAACAGGGCAATATTTCCGCCACGTCGGAAGCCCACGGCTAGCCAACTCTACTCTACCTGCTCGTTCTGCTGAACCCGCTACCTGCCTTCTGGAAGGACATAAAAATTCATTACTGCCAAACACACCCTAAAGCCCGCAAACCGCGTCGAGCACCACTGCACCAGAGTGAGACGAACTGCGTGGACCCATTTCGTTGACCCTGTCAATTGTCACCATCATACCTTGAAGCACCGCCAGAGCCTGTTCCCGGCGATTGGACCATATTGGCTTATATCTTCCACCATGAACACCACTGCGGCGAACAGGAGTTTCCATCCTTCATCGGAGGTCATGCTATCCTTCAGTCAGCTTGCGGTAAAGTCTGAAACATGTCTGGTGTTGCGGTATGCGGGTCCTCGTTTCAGTAGAACAAGCGTAGGGTCAATGTATCGTATATCTATCAACGACTCGAGTTCGTCGTCGTTGACAAACCACACGGTGTCGACAGCAAAAGGGGCGGAATGTATTGTATACCTACGTCGATGAGAAGCCATGGCATACTCGGGCACAAGCTTCAAAATATTTATACGTAGAAATTGAGAGTCTCGATCACCTTCCAGTCAAGATAGGAAACCCCTAGTTATTCCGCTTCCCTGGTCGGCTCTGCAACTGGTATAAGCTACGCCTGAGTCAGAAATGTCCTAAACGCAGTGGTGTCAATGTATGAGATAGCTGTGGCGCTGACTTCAAAGAGGAAAACCCCGCGCAGAGATTATATTTCCCAAATCAGGTAGCGTACATCCTGTAATATACGGGTCAGCAGAAGCACCCACAAGCTGAGAAGACGAAACACGCACAGTATACCAATATTGAATGCCAGGGCTTACTGGGTGGGTGAACTGATGCACCGATCGAATCATGAGCGAGCACTGAATCACCCTAAGCGGTAACAACCTTGAGAACCTGAGGGCTTACGAGTTGTCCTCTTCAACTGGTAGATGTATGGTCTTTGCCATGAATGCGCTCGAATGTCCAAGGGGTTTACCCATCACCTAGCTCCCTGCCAAGATGTAGGGGAGAACATGTTTCCCGGGCCGGTTGACGCTGAGAGGGAACGTCAACACACCCATTGTTTCGAATCGTACTAGCCGCGACTTGCAATGAGATGCATGACAAAGGAAAGTCGTTATACAAATCGAGGACTCGGACTGGTATAAGACACAGGTCTGCAAGAAGGTGTAGATCGGGAGAGCATCATCTGTGGAGGAAGTTGAGGTACGATTACGGAGACGGAGGTTGAAACCCGATGCTGTAAACGTGACTGTTGTCCGGAAGCGCGAGGGAACCAGCGAGTTACTACCGACGTGCGCTTGGTTAGGAAGGTTCAATGCCTCCCCTGTCTTGAATATCAGCTTGGATGTTCTCGCCTTGACGTGTCTATAGTGTGGGAGGACTAGGGGGCAGGTCTCGAGAGGAATTTCGACAGCGAGAACCTTCGCGATGATCTGCATGCCTCCACGGCGGCGGAGTGGGCGAATCCTTCTGAATGTTCAATGCAGTCAGAGTTGGGGCGCATGTCCTC
>JANDKE010001205.1:0-16055 GCA_027627275.1 Coprinellus aureogranulatus
GCTTTGCTGAGTGTGAGTTAAAGAAGCGGGTCCGGTTGAGATGACACTACAGCACAACACCGGCGATTCCCAGATAAGATAAACTAGCGCCCGGGACTTACATAATTGTATTGATCCCTTGGATTCGACAGCTTTCGACAGGGGCTCGACTCCTTGAATAAGGCCATAATGTCAACCGATGAGGAAACCCTTCCCTCGCTCGTTGTTTGGCTGCTCGATCGCGACATGCTGCAATATGGTTATATTCCGATTCCCATGTCGAATAGGACTATATAAGGCGAGACTTCGCGGGCTTCCTCCTTACCCCCACCATCATGCCCTGGGACCCGATAAAGCTCAATGACGGTGCGAAGGGACATACCATGCGTTTTACATCGAGCTAACTTAACTGCGGGTAGGGAACGCCATCCCAAGCATTGGGTAAGACTTGCCCGGCCTTCTAGGCAGGCGCAAAACTGACGCTGTGGCAGATTTGGCACTTGGAAGCTAGGCAACGGCGACAAGCCAACCGACGAAGTTGAACAAGCTCTTTCTCTTGGGTTCAGTCACATCGGTGCGCACCCACCGCTTTCTAGGCTTCATAGAAGAACACTCGCTTAGGCGGGAGCGTCAAACGATAGACACCGCCCAAGCCTATCGCAATGAAGAGGAAGCTGGCAAGGCGATTCGCGAAAGCGGTCTCGCTCGAGAAGAGGTTTACATTACAACAAAGTATTCGGGGTTGAATAAGGCGGATATTGAGGACTCCATCAAGGACAGCTTGAAGAACGTGAGTATATCACTCGATTCACCGAGGACGAATGCTGAAGTCCCTGTTTATAGCTAGGTGTCAGCTTCGTCGACTTGTACCTCATTCATCACCCAAGGCTCGCAGTGCCGGATATTCGAACTGCTTGGGAACAGTTTGAGGGTCTGCAAAGTGCCGGACTCGCAAAGTGCGTCGCCCTCCTCACTGGCAAAGGTTCCGCTAATTCAACGTTTAATCTATAGGAGCATCGGTGTGAGCAACTTCGGTGTCGAGGAACTCGAAACGCTCCTCGCTACTGCCAAGGTCAAACCTGCCGTGAACCAGGTGTGTTCCTCGATCTTCCACATGCCAATCTGTCCTTCGGCAGTCAACAGAAGCCGTCGACCCTTTCACCTTGACAGCTGACAAGCTTCTTGATTTTGCAGATCCTCCTACATCCATATGTATACAAGAAGCAGAAACCTATCCTCGACTACGCGAAAGAGCATGGAATTGTCATTGAGGCGTATAGCACGCTCATGTATGTCTATCCATGGAAGCAACCATCGACGAGGAGCTAACTAACATTCGCTGTGATGTGTAGCCCTCTCACTAGGCTCCCAGGGGGGTCCTTTCTTGGCTGCCTTGGGTGCAGCGGCACCAGGAGCGCCGGTGGGCTGAACCAGGCCGCTCATGATAAGCTGGACAGCGAGCAACTGAGCCTCGGGGGAAAGACCAGCATTTGCGAGCATGTTCAGAGTATACGGGTTCATCGTGCTCAAACCTGGCGCAGCGCTCCCAGGTTGCTCAGTCCCATCATTCTTCTGGAAGAGAGGAAGCAGTGGGGTATTGCCAGCGTTTGTGGCGTTGGTCAGGTCAGGAAGGGGAAGATTCGACGCATGGCTCTGTTCATCAACTGCGGATTCCTTCTGTGCAGTCAAGGGCGTGGGCGTAACAGGAGAACCCAGGCTCGGAAGGTTCAGGCTGGGCGGGCGCATCGCCAGCTTCGCCAACTTGGGCTTGCCCGAGTCAAGCGAAGCAGCTGTGTTTGACAGTTCGTTGAGATGTCGATCACACAGCAAGATGTAGCAACGTACAGTTGGGAGCTGGGGATTCTTCGAGCCGCGCGAGGCGCTGAATAGTCGACCCGAAGAAACGGAGCTGGTCCTGAGTCGCAGTTTGGATAAGATGATACACCGTGGCGGTTCGCTCGCTAGGAGTTAGAACCTTGTACCCTGACAAAGCGACGATCTCAGCAACGGTCAGTTCCAGACAAGGGGCGATGCTTACATTGTTCGACTGTCCCAAGCTCTTCCTTATATTTGGGATTGAGAGAGATCTTGGCGACGTCGCTCTAGAGTGAAGCTCTCAGGATAAGGCTTTGACGGAACAATATCGTGATGAGACTGACCAGCATGGAATCGTACTTAGCGAAGCCCTTGATCCATTCCTCAAAACCGCTGGACTCAGAAGTCACAGGCGAGACAGCTTTGCCAGAAGCTGCATCTTGGGGAGGTGGTGTCGCTTGAGTGGTGGTTTCAATGTTCGACATTGTGAGATCTCAATGTGTGTGGTGGGTTATGCTGGGGGTACCGGAGGACAAAAGGCCCGCTCATGGCGGTGGAACGAAGCTTTTATCCAGTTGATCACAAGCGGTATCAATCTAACATAACAACAGATGATGCAGCTATCATCGCAACACTGGCTGTGCCGGATTGTGATCGTTCCATGTGTCCATTTGAGAAGAACAGGGGGGCGTCCGAAACTCGAGAATTCAGAAGTGTTTGCGAGGGGTACTAGTACGGAGCAGGAGCGGACATACAGTATATTTTATGGGATGGCTCGTTTATCAAACAGATTCCCCAGAGGTACTACTGGTTGTTCCTTAACCTGATTCCTTCCGTCACGGTACGCAGGCCATAGGGTAAGTTCAATGAATTTGCTGAACGTACTTTTCTGTGTCCCCACCACAACCTCAGCGCGAGACACTACCATTGCTTCGAGGAAAGGTAGAAGGTAATCGTACAACTGCACTCCGTCTCGATTGACTACAGCTCGCAATGGCTGAAGCGCGTCTCCAAAATCAGAAATGAGGTACACAGAAAGGAATATCAGACGGAAAGGTAGCAACGCTAGATGATTCGCCGGATGTTTGAGGTCTGTCGAAATGAAGAGGGGAGTGGATAGCTTGGGCAAGGGACTGGTCGCGGTATTTTTGTCTTGTGCTTCGTCCAGAGCATGCAACGGAATGCAAGGAGACATTCTCAATTCGGGGTACAGCCGGATAAAACCAGTCATAGCACTGCTGTTGAGAGCTGGATAGCCGATCCGTTGCAGGAGAAGGCACCATGTTTCCCAAACGATCTCTTCTCGACGCTCAGAAAATGGGCCATCTCCCACACGCAGGTGGAGGCCGACGAAGTGACCTGGGATCCTGCTCACGATGTCGTCAGCAACAGTGTTAAGTACCTTATGGTGAATAGGCATGGATCTTCTAATGCTTGAGAGCAGCGAGACCCCTCGGTCAGAAAGAACCAATCGGCTGGTCCCAAAGAGTGAGCCGAGCTGAAGGAGGGTCTCCGGGGCCTGGGCCAACTCGGATATGGAAACGGTATCCTCGTATTTGTCTTTGGGATGTCTGGCCCCGGCTTCCAAGAAGTGGTAATGGTAGCGCGTCTCGTCCCTTAGTTGCGCAACGCCGTTGGGTGAGAACGACAGCCGATCTGAATGTGCGGAAGGTGAGTAGGTGGACAGGTGGTGCATGGGCTGATTGTTTTCGATGGTCGAGATGTCGAAAAGAGAATTCCAGGGTATACTTGTGGAGTCGAAGTAATCCAGGCATTCAATTGGCAGTGAGATATAAGGGGGAACACTTCCACAGTGGTCCAGGCCTTCTGTTCCAAGGAGATTCAAACTCCTCTCCAGAGAGTCGAAGGGTAGGTATCGAACCGGTCTGCGGCCGAGACGTATAGGAGGAACCAAGAGCGTACGGTTAAGAAGGAAGGCCAGCGCTACAGCATTCTCAAATGAAATTCGCTGATTGTGGACGCCAGAGTGAGGAAGATANGATAGGTATTTTGTGCCGTCTCGAGGAATCAGTGGTCNTGAACCGCGCTCGCCCAGTTCGAATGGCGCCATAGGACCCATAACATGAGGAATTGCGGCCTTCCATGAGTAGACGTCCGATCTCAATATANAGAGATAGTAGGCAGAGACAAAACACGCCGNGGAGCATAGAGTAAGAGTGACCAGAAGTGGAACAAGGTGCTTGCCCAGCTGTTGGGAACTGGCCGCTCGAGGTCTAGTTGGAGGGGGAAATGGGNAAGGAACACNTATNCTGTGCCCACAGNTCCCTGTAGAGTCNAGCAGAGAGACATCGAGTTTGAGCGAGGTGTCGAAGAGACGAAGAGTGCCCATGGTCGTGGATGGGAGCAACGAAAAGACTCGGAGGCTGGCAGAAAGTCGATGGTCCGGACCGCGACTGATCCGGCTGATCCTTCTCCGTCATCGCGCGCCTGCACGANCGTTCGGGTTTTGCAAGGCCCTGTNAACGTTAACCCTCCCGGCAGCTCGACTCTTGACCTAGCTCCGTTGCCATGCTCCTGCGAAGCATAAGTCGACATGAAGTGACGCTTATGTCTATGCTGCGTCGGTCGCCTCAGCCTCGTACCCGAGCCATTCGAACCGACGCCGGCCAGTCGAAAGCTCCTCCACTCGCTTTTGTCTTCGATATAGTGGGCATTCACTTGCTGTTCTCCGCAGCAAACCTACTGAATTATTGGCACTAAGGACGGTGTACTGATTCGTGGCCCTCAAGTCCTTCCGGAGGCCAAGAAAGCGTTGCGCATGCTTGAAGGGGACAACCCTTTTCGAATGTTCGTTGGTGACCCTGCTCGTTTTCTGGTGGCTAAACACCTGTTGCGCTTGATAGGAGGATACCTTACATACTGGTAAGGTTCCTATGTAAAACATGGAAGGGTCCTGCTCAATACGAAATGTTAGCTCACTAATGGAGGTGGTGTGGGCGAAGAAGAAAGGTGCAAGTCGCTCTCCCACAAATTAGGAGTCCATGTGCGTCCGCTCGACTGCTTCTTTCCTATGGGCACGATTAGCCACTCATACACACTAGATAGATGCAGCACAATATCTACAAGCACACACAATTCTGAAGAGGCATGCACGTCGCTTTGCGGANGAGCCGATATTGGTGCTCGGGGGTAAGGGCGATGTTTGCCGGCGCGTTGCGGAAAGGCAGGTGACGTGCCTCACTTCACCTTCACTTCGACCACTGACATACCCTACGGGTCAGTTACGGCTTCAAACGCGTCTACAACACGTTGGATGTACTGGCTTGGAACCCGTCGTTAGTTCCTGAGTGCCCAAAGTATGAGCTAACCTGACCGTGACAAACACTTCTCTAAGGGTGTGGCCATTCCACCAATTGACAGAAGCAGAGAAAGCAAATACTAAGGTGATAACCCCTTTACTTCCTGAACACTCTGCTGACAGGCTATCACCATAGACTGCTGATTTTGAGAAGATACCAATATCTGCTGTATTCGTTTTCCATGACCCGCGAAACTGGGCCCTTGATGGTGAGTATTGCGACGATAAATCAGGACTCATATCACCTAACTTCTCTTAGTTCAGATCGTCGGCGACTTGGTGCAATCTGGAGGAATTGTAGGCGGTCCTTGGGTTCCGTTGGAGAAGCAGGCTCGGCCTGTGGAATTGATATTCTGCAACCCTGACTTGCTGTGGAGGTCGGACTTCCCGACACCAAGACTCGGCCAGGGTGCTTTCAAGGAAGCTTTTTTGGCGGTCCATAAAGTGAATCTTCCATCGCTTTCTTCAAACTTAGTCATCCATGAACCACCCATGGCTAGGCCTTGACAGGAAAGCTTTATCCCCACATCCAGTATGGAAAACCGACCGAAGCAACCTATACTTTTGCCAAAGAAACACTTGATGCGCTCTTCCGGGAACGATATGGTCCTTTCGCAGCCCCGCGCAGCTTGTACGTGCTGTGTATTTACGACGACGCACTCCGCTAACATCGACCGCTCAGATATATGGTTGGAGGTGTGTTTTACAGTGTATATCGCGATCGCATCCCTTAATGAGAGACGGGATCATGAAACCCAACCGTCACACAGATAATCCAGACTCTGGTGAGCGGAAATTAACCACCTGTGATGAATGACTTGCCGAACGAAACGTGGACTAGACATTGCGGGAGCCAACGGCGCGAAGTGGAATTCTGTCCTCGTCAAGACGGGTGTGTACGACCCTGAACATGGTCCTCCTACTCACACTCCCAGCTGTGTTGCAAACGACGTGTTGGAGGCGGTTGAGTGGGCATTGGAGAGAGAATTCTCTGAGCAAGTTAATTCGCGGTAACTCTTCATTTGCACGGCCGGACCCAGCACCTAAGCGCCTATTATAACACCACGGCATCCAATCATTCGGATTCCCGCGTCTTGTCCCATTGTTTCATAGAAATGTTCGCCTTATATCGAGGAATACATACAGCAGTGTGACCGTAACGGTCATGCCCAGATCGAGCACCAAAAATTCCACACATGCCAAAGCTATGCCCATTCCTATCCGCATGAGTTCTATTTCACAGATTCCGTTCAGCCCGGCGGTATACTTATATATGGTTATGCTCACTCCCTTACCCTTGCTACGTTCCAGGGTGCGATCCAAGTGCGATCTCAGAGAACAGCACTCATCAGTTGCGGCGAGAAGGGTCAGTACTGGCCGGGTCCGGGAACAGTGAAATTTGATCCGAGCCGGCGATGGAACTCACAGCGCCGCTACTATATTCGTCACGACCAAATTCTCTCTCGCCCCGCCCCCAGCGCAAGTCATCTTGAAAGAGCCCAACACATGGATGTTGCCGATACCAGCATCCTCACAACATAGAAAGGCTTTCAGGAGATTTGTTTCTCCTCGCAAACGGCTTCAGGACACCTTGCTCACGCGTTCGCGGGCTACAAACCTTGCTCTTGCCCTTCTCGCAGCCATTTGTGCGTTATCTCTGCTGTCCAATTTGTACCTCTATGTCGTCCCGCCATGGCCGGAATTGCCACTCCCCGACACTGCTTCTGCCCTGCTCTCGACCATAAATCGACACCATGAACTTTCCAAGCTCGATCACCTGATCGTCGTACCCTGCCACGCCATCTGGAAAGGTGTTGACCCGGCCTCGAGGCTGGAAGAAGATAGTTGGATACTCGAACCGTATCAAAAGGGATCCAAGCGTATTGCTGCATTTTATGACCACATTGCGCAAGGGTAGTACACTCTCCGATACCTCCTTTCCCAGGTCAAGTCGCTCAATTCGATGCTTCCCTCTCAGGGCCGACCTTGCCATGAATGACTCTCGGTCACTCTTGGTCTTCTCTGGGTATGTCGGTTTATCCGCTCTGTCGGTATGATCCTGACTGATCGCTTTGCAGAGGGCAGACAAGACCGAACTCTCCGTACACAGAGGCAGACTCCTATTACCGTCTAGCACAGAGCGCGAAGCTACTTGGGCGCCCAGTTTCGGATCCTATCTTCAACCGGACCACTACTGAGAATCACGCCCTTGATTCCTATCAAAATTTGCTATTCTCTATTGCCCGCTTTCGTGAATTCACCGGTAACATCCCGGAACGTATCACAGTTGTTGGCTATGCATTCAAGAAAGCGCGCTTCACGGATCTTCATAGGACAGCGATTCGATGGCCAGCGCACCGCTTTGCCTACATCGGTATCGATCCGGAGGGCGAGCGATATAATTTGACTGCACAAGAAGGGGAGGTACGTCTGCCCTGGACATAGCTGGAATCAACGTATCTCTGACTTCCGTTCCCTCTGAAAGCGTAAAAATGGATACATTCCATATTCAAACGACCTCTACGGCTGCCGAACTTTCTTGCTGTCCAAGAGGCGTCGAAGGAACCCATTTCATCGGTTCCACTCCTATTATACATCGTCGCCAGACCTCGCTGCCCTCCTCGACTATTGCCCAGATAACCGAGATCGAGATACCACTCTCTTCGCCGGCCCTTTGCCCTGGGATCACCTTTCATAACACTAATTGTTCTCGAGGCTTGCAGCCGATTTATAAAGGAGAAATTAGATGGTGTGAACATACGACGCTTTAGCATTAATCCGGTGCGGTACTACACGACTACATCTTCGTAGCGGCCGTGGTTAACCCCTGGATGTATACAGACAACCGACTGGACTTCTGTAACGCCGGTGTGTCTGGGCTCCAGTGCGAGCTCATGGGTGGGATGAAATCGATAGGAGGGATGTACACCCCTTCACGAGTGCTGTACATGCTGGCAAAGCTATCTCGGACTCCGTTATGTGTGAGATCCAGCTCTGTGGGTCGTCGAAGGTCTTTGCGTCCAGGCGGCGTTTGAATTGTCACCTGTACGTCCGAGAAGGTAACTTTGAAAAAGCCCTTCTCAGCGCCATCGGCGTCTCGATCTGCAAGGTGTGAACCGGGTACCACGTGCCAGCCCCCAATGCGCAAAGAGGAAAGAGGGAGGATCTTGCGCGTTGTTGTGAACAAGATGACGTTGACAAGCCCTGATAGTAGGTA
Organism: Coprinellus aureogranulatus; assembly: GCA_027627275.1. NCBI lineage: Eukaryota > Fungi > Basidiomycota > Agaricomycetes > Agaricales > Psathyrellaceae > Coprinellus > Coprinellus aureogranulatus. The sequence goes on from JANDKE010001205.1 coordinate 8,331, forward strand.
GACCGAATCACTGTACGATCGGAGAGGTGTAAATAAACAAGTGCGACACGATAATGTTGGATGCTGACCTGAAGATCGTCAATTCAAACGGTATTGGTTTCCCCGACCATTCGATGAAGCGCGCAATGGCAATCGGGAAGACCATGACTGCGTAAGCGAGCTGTAGAAAGCGAGCATCAGTCATAAAAGCAGTTGTGTATCACCTCTTTCAAACTAACCGGAAATCTGTGGAAGAGTTAGCGCCTACTACAAGCATCCTACGTAGTTCAGAAGCTTACAGGAGCATCTGCTTGGCTACGAACATGGTCCGGTCATTGTGAAAGTACTTGTCAGCGGAGTCATGAACGCGACGGAAGTCGAGCTTCCATCCTTTGCGAACAAGGTTTCCTCGGAGGCGAAGGAAGGTCATGATGTAGAGCACAGAGCTCAAAAATGCGACAACCATCATCTAGGACACAAGTGAGATGAAGAAAAGGGCCGAAGCGATGCGTCCTTACAATCATGTACCCTAGACTAATCGCTACGTGAGTATCTGCTGAACATCAGAAGGATTAATCTACGCACGTAACCATCTGGACTTGGTAGGCGGGAGAGATCCAACACGAAATGCCGTTGACGTCGTCTATTCCAAGTAAAGTCAAGCCAGAGTCGAGTCCTCGAGAGTAAAGGCGAAGAAGTCNCTTACAGAAAGGCCCTCGGGTCTTGGGACCTACGAAAGTAGCAGGGCCAGAGCCCACCACAANCCCGACGAATGCCCAGCCCAAGAACAAGGTGAGCCACATAACATACCGCCTGGGGTCCCACTCGAGGAACAAGTGAGNGAATGTATNGACTGCCATGATCTTAATGCGTGTTTATCAATACCGTCTAGCATCATTNGAATCATTGGCCTTCTTACCAACGTCCAGACAGCGCCTCCCACATCAGCAATATGCTTCAGTGCACCTATATTACCACGAGAGAATCGTCAGAATGATGATGTAGAGAACATCTGTNGGCTATGCCGTATTGACCTTGAACGGTACAAAGGTTGCTCGTAAAGGCTGCCCGCTCGCCCATCCAATGGAGATTGACGATCGACGCTATACCTGTCGGGCGGAATCAGCTACCGTGGGATGGAAAGCCGTAGCACATACTTTGGAGAACCCAGCAAACCATAAGGGACAGGAAGTAGGCAGCAGCATGCGTCCTGACAAAGAGGAACCGATCGGTCGAGTGCCTGGTATTGAACGCGGACAACTAGTTTGCATCCTTNAGTAAACATTCATAACACTTGTCAATGGATACGCACGGCAATACCGANGAGGAGTGCTAGAACCGCAGCTAGAGACAGAAGCGATACCACGACCAGAACCTATGGGAGGCGCNNTGATAGCACACAAGCAACTACCATTAATTCTTGCAGGATCTGTGTTGATATAAAAGACTCACGGAAGCACCAGTGGCTTTCTGGGTGTCATAGTCCACAATCATAACGAACGTAGTAGATGTTTCTGTAGCCATCGTAGATGTTTAAACTGGACTTGAGAGGAGCCTGCTTCAAAAAGTGGCTGACTAGAACAAATCAAACAAGGCCCGGCCTCGAGGATCGATCGTAGAGCAGCGACTCGGCGTACAACGTCGAGAGGCGTCCAAGCGCTGTTGGGAGTTAGTCAATAACCTGCAGGGCTCCAGCGACACCGCCCGCAAAGGCATTTCAAGACTAAGTTAGCAACAGCGATATCGTGGGAACGCACAGCCAGTGATCGAACTTGTGCGCCGTGGTTGCGCCGCACCGGGGCATCGGCTTGAGATAAAGGGTTCTCAGCCCTACCCTNTACAATTCCAGTGATATTATACATGGAGCGATTTTATNCAAGAGTCAGCCCAAGGTGGAGGGTTTACAGTTGGGTATCTCCGACTTGAATGCGAGACGATACCTCTCTCCGACTACGCCTGGAAGAGTAGTCTTCCAGTTCATAACTTCGCTCATAACGGTTCCTCCGCACAGTTCGCTCGACCCTGACCTGCACCCCAACGTCCTCTGGCAGTACGACATTTTGGTAACTTGAATCCATAGGTTGTATCTCAAAATTTCTCCGCGAGGGATCGAAGGGAATACGACCTTGTTTCCTGTCGTTGAGGTTGGATCGAATGACCCTACTTACATCTCGCGGGCTGCTGACGTTCTGAGTAAAAGTGATAGCTTCGGCATAGCTTCCTTCTTCATCACGCTCCCGGGACGCATCTTAGACGGAGAATAATCATCATAACACTACACGGTTTGGAATATATCATCACGTACCATAGAGATGAACAAGTAGCCTCTGTGACATGATCCAGGACACGCAGTACCCCAGCGATGACCTACAGATTGCGACGGTGAGACGATTAGCTGCGCATAGTCCTGGAATACCACGCGATCACTATACGGACCCTGCAGTCTGTTCAATTGGTCAGGAGAGATTTGACTAGTGAGCACATGATACCCCAAACTTGCCTGGATCTCGGGCGCGGTTTTGTATAGAAGCAGATTCAAGATGTTTATACCTGAATGCAGGTGAGAATGAGAATGTAAAATCTCTCCTGCAAACTCCGATTCGGCATCCCCACCTGTCAATACCAAGAGGTATCCAAGACCGTCGTACATCATCCTATGGGGTCCAGTCAATCGAAACCTCAGATGTAGTACGAAGGAGCGGAACCAACATTCGCGTCACTTTCGCCATGCTGCTCAGGTAGTAAGGCAGTCAAAATTCACCCAGAAGAGGCAGAACTTGCTGGTAACGCACACTGTGTTCTTCGTTGAAAGTTTGTACTTTAGCAGGTAGAAAATGGACACTGCTGTTATGCCGACGTCGTAGGTCATCGCAATCGCATAGAAGATCCATGCAGCTAGCCGTCCACTAACAGGATCGTTCACCGCGCGACAGCTGCCAGTGAAAAGGAGAGGGGAAGGTGAGTCGATTGCATTTTACGAGAGAGAGAAACAGAGCGGTCATCGCGACCGGACACTTACTTGCCCTATGATAAGTGACCAGATCCTAATCAACGCGAAGTTCAAGAACATGGAAGAGAGCGTACCTTTGGCCCTGGATCCAGATGTGCTGACAGTCCGGCCCTCCCCGTGAATCATTGTCTGCCATGTATAGCATTGCATTGACGTACGGGTTCTCTGGTGCAAGGTTGTCACCCATTGTAGCTGTTGCAGGGAACAGCATAGTCAGCGCTCGGCCACTCCGATCGAATCTCGCAAGCCTGCGCCTTACCACTGTCGTTGCGAAATAGACGGCAAGAAGCAGATAACCCACACGTTTTGACCTCCGCGAAAGATTAAACGCGCTGTACAATGGGAGGCGAAGATAAGAAAGTGCCGTAAATCCCACAGCGTAAGAGCTTCCTCTCTCACCGGACTCCTATAATCGCCTGCGAGACCATCGCTTGCAGCACTGGCGTGTTACGACTGATGGTGAGTATCCTACAGGGGTACTGTGTGAGATGTGGTAACTTCGAAACGCACCCTTGAATATTGGGGGAACAAGGTAGAATCGGCCGCATGTGGCCTGAGTGAACCCCTGGTGGAAGAATCCAACCTGGAAGCCTGAACATCAGTCCAAGGGCTCCCGGCAGAGCTTAGCGAGACATGGTACATTACTTACATTACTGATTACCAGCGTGAGTACGCTGATAATCCTACACAGGATGAGGTTAAACGACGCTAGGTGGGCTCAGGAATTCCGCAAGGTTGAGATCGTACCGGATAGCGATGAACAGGAGCACAGATATGCTGGGGTAACTGTATCAGCGCGGGCAGGTGGCTTGGATACGGGACCCACCTGAAGCGCCGATACTCCCAGTGCTCCTTGTAAAACCTGTACGCAGTTGGGACAGTTTCAAGGTAGCTGAAAGAACGAGGTGTTCTTCATGTAGGACGCTAAATCAATGAGAATATAGCCACTCACTCGTACCCTGCGATTGCAAGCGAAGCTATTCGCATATAAGCGGCGATGAGAAACGCTGAGTTAAGTTGTGCAGCCATAGTAGTTCCCAAAGCTTGAAGTCGCCTTTCTGGCGATATGGGGCGGGACGTCCGCAGTGGAAGGCACGGAAGTCGTGCTTGCCCAGTAGTGCTTGGGCACCAGACCACGATGGTTCAAGGTCAAGGTGCGGGCGCTCTTGCCTCTGGAAACGCCTGCTTCCCCCCAGCTGCCTAGCGCCACAAAGGCGCCTAAAGGACGCTGCAAGGGAGACCAACTTGCTGAACGATTGATTGTTATTCAATCCTGGGCTGGGGGTCCATTGGTTTGGTGGGCGAGAATGCCCTGTTTGATAGTTGATCAATGGGTGTAATCACTGCAGGCATGTGCTTCTATGCGGGTAAGGAGCGGGTGAGAAAAGCGCTTAGGTTGCACGCGATCCACTCAATAGCTTTCTCAGCAGCTCTCTCGTTAGTGACTCGGCCATCGCAGCGGAGCGCTCAGACTCCGACGGAACGCAGCCCTTTCCAAGTCACTCTCGTCATCACAGTCGTCAGCACTCAGTGCGGAGGCGAGTTCTGGGAACATGCCACGGTGACCACCACAACAGAATTTGTTGGTGGCTTGGACATGCCACTTCTGCCCATTCAATCGGCGCCACAGTTTTGTGAATCGCCGCCAATAGGTCTGCACCTCATAAATCATGGTCTGCTCTGCTCCTCGCTACTGCGGCGTTATTCTGGACGTGTAAAATTGAAAGCAGTTCCATGCCAAGTCGGAGTTCTCAGTCTGAAGTTGTGACATCGCTGGATGAGTATTTCCGAGATATACATCTTCCATACTCATCGTCATCATGGTCTCGGCGGGCTTACATACACTGGTAAGTACTCAGAGCCAGGGGAGCAGCGCAACGGATCTCACATGCCAACGCAGACGGGGCATACCTGTACTTACGCAGGTCCCGTAACATATTCTGGCTGTGCTTTATCAGGTTCAGATGTCCTGGACCAAGCAAGCGGCAGAAGCGCTGTTTTCGCATCTCTTTCGATACCGCGCCGGAGTTCCAGGGTAATCGTGCCGATCGATACAGCGGAGAGAGCTCAAAGGTTGATCCCTTTCACAGCTTCAGCATGCTCGCGGCGAAGCCACTCTGTCCGAGACTTGGCTCAAGGCCCATCCAGCCCTCGCCTACCATCGGCCACATGCAAATTCGTACCCTGACATACAGTTAACGTTCTCCGCCCCAAGCCCGAACCAAGTCATGATCAGCTTCTATCTCTTTAGGGCCAACTATCAGGCTTAGTATAAGGGAGTAAGGTCGCCGAAGGGCGCGGTGATAGTATTACTATGTAGAGCTATGATAGGTGTATGATATGCCAATATCCAGGAAAACGAAGAATGATGCGGGTCTATGCAGAAATAGCGAAACAATTGAAGGACTGCGTTAAAATGTCCTCTCTACACACACTCAAGAGAAGATTTAGCCGAGGTATACTATAGTACTATTAGGCGCGAGTTAAAGCATGCAATTGGAGAATGTTCGTCCAGGTTAGCTCCGCGCGGCGACGCTCAGCGTCAGGGAGCATATTGTTGCCACCAGGTTGGAGACCCAAAGCTTGAGCCATCGATACCGCAGTGTCAGAGTAGTGTCGGAAAGCTGGCGAGAAACCAATGAGCGCATGCAAGGGGAATGAGCGCGATGTAAACTTACTTGGCCTCTGGTTTTTAAGCTCGAACCAGGCCAAAAGCATGGCAGCGTGAAGCATTTCCATGCTACGAATGTTTGCAGAGGCGTTGAAAGTGTTCTAAAAAGATTTCTGAACAACAAGGTTAGATGTCGTACTACAGAGTACGCACCTTCGCGGCCTCCGTGTAAGCCTCTGTCACATTATGAAGGCCTCGAATGGTCAGCTCTGGGATGGTAGCGTATCTGAGTGGGAAAAGGATGAGGATGAGGAACTATTGGCGGGGGCGCGGGTTGACAGACCTGGAAGCTAGGGCAGCAATCGCATTGGCGAGAGGTGGCGGCATGCGACCCTCCCATGTGTCGCTCATTAGTTGGTCGTAGCTTAGGAAGGGGAACTCTTGGCCAAAGTTTTCAATGAAAACTTGGATAAAATGTTGCATTAAGGTATGGGACGGGAGATCGCGGTCTGATTCGAACAGCTGAACAGGGCGATATTCAGGCTGGGTCTGTGTTGGGGGTCTTGCATTAGGGTGAGGGAGTACAGGCGCAGGTGAGCCCATATAGTTGGAGTATCCGTAGGAGTTGTTGCGGCTGTGGAACGACGATATAGAGGAGTTGGCGCTGTGCCTAATAAGAAATGGGTAAGCTTGAGAGGGCACGAGACATTACAGGGTACTCCACCGGTAATGAGGTTCCCCCCTACGTGGGTCTGGTGAATATGCGTAGCGACCATTCAGGTCGCCCTCCGGAGATACGAGGCCACTGGCTTTCGGCGAATGGGAGTTGGAGCGTGGCGCCGAGTTGGAAAGGGATGGGCTAGATGAACTGGAAGCCACCGAAAACGCATCCAGCGCGGGGTTTTGTTCGTGTCTGCAGAGGTCAGCATTGCGACGTATGAAACGTGGAAAAGCGCACCTTTGCTCTACGCCATAACTCGAACTGTGAATATTGGCGCTAGGTCCCGCAATTGCACGGCTGCGCTCTGCAAAGTACCGTTCGCGATCCTTGAAACGACACGGTACCTTGGCAACCTTGCAAGCTTCACACTTGGTCTCTGGAGAGGGCTGGATACACTTGATCTTCTTGAGTCGACTGAAACGACATTGGACAAGAAAAAGAGAGCATATTAGAGAGAAAACGCGGCGAGGACTATGGGGTGTACCGACCAGCTATCACAGCTTGTAACGAGCCGTGGGCGCTTCTTGTGGCCGACGGTGTTTTGGGGAGACTCGATGATAAACTGGATGTCCTCCATGGGGAAGGGAAGGGGAGGGTGGCAGAGGGGCGGGAGGAGGTGGTGGGCGGGAGGGAAGAAGGGCTCTAGGCAAAAGTGCTTAAGTACGATACGGTGGCCCTGCCAATGGATGCTGAAGAGGTAAACAGACGGTGACGGGAGGGCCAGGAATCGAGATCGCCCATATCAGGCAGCCCATTACAAATCTTCCCACACCATTTATGGAATACACATATATTCGAAAAATTCACATCACAAATTCTGAAACACGTCGATTTCCTGACGCAAGCCAAAAGNAGACTGGCTAGACCATGGTTGGACTCCAGTTGGACTCCAATTAGAGTAGGTTGGAGTTGGTTACTCCAGTTGGACTCCAATTAGAGTAGGTTGGAGTTGGTTGGATTTGGTTGGAGTTGGTTGGATTTGGTTGGAGTTGGTTGGATTTGGTTGGAGTTGGTTAGATTTACACTGGACTCTAATGGACTCCATTCAGACTCCATTGGAATTCCAATGGACTGGCTGGACTCCATTGGACTCCAGTTGGAGAGGTGGGGCAGTGTCAAGTACTGGTTTCAGAGCCTTAGGTGTCAAGAAATAGGTTGGTAGTGCTATCCTCCACTGAAACCCACCCTCCAAGCTCTCGGGGGGCCCTCGAAACATCGTTTTGGGTGGGGTCAAAAAGTTTTTCTAACCCCCAAGGGGGGGTACTATCTATACTATCGTCTGGTCCGGGATTTCCGGTCCGGATGCCCCTTGTGGATTGACATAAACGTCGAATTGAGTCATAGTAAGTCCGTCGAACAGGCGTCTGGGGATGAAGTGAATGCAGAGTTGAGATTTGCTGACAA
>JANDKE010001206.1:0-16054 GCA_027627275.1 Coprinellus aureogranulatus
TGAGTTCGTCATGATGAAGCCAATCGCGATGGCCGTCGCTCGTCGAGTGTGAGGCGAAGCGTTGTTGGCTGACCACGTGGAGAGCGTAGGCGCGGAGAGATATGTGCCGGGTATGGAGAAGAACAGCGAGGCATACTGTATCTTGTGAACGGGAGACGCTATGGTGATCCGTCAGTCAATTTTTGAGTACATGGGAGGAAGCAGAGGAACGCACCCAAGAACATGGCGAACCCAATCATACAGAGAATGAAGGAGAACATGCAAACTAGGCCTCGGCAACGGAATCGGTCGGAGATGTAAGCTCCGAGCATCGTCACTGTGCATAATTCAGTAGACGTCGAAGCGGACTGTCAAACTAACGAACCAACGAATGCGACTGCGAAAGGCGGGACACTCATAAGCTGAGCGTTGGAAGCGGTATATCCCAGGCCAGCAACGATGGAAGGTGTGAAGCTGGAGAAACGAAGGATTAGGTTTTCATATCGGGAGTAAGACCCTGGATACGCACTACGCCAACCCATATAGCACCGTTCCTACAAAAGAAGGGATCAGCAACTCGAACCGGATGGGAATTCGAGAACCAGCTCACCATCCATGAAGAACACAACTGCGAGCATCCAGACCTGCGGCAATTTAAATGCCATACCAACCTCACGCCAACTAAAGCCGTCGGCCTTGTCGTCATTTCCGGTCGCTCCGTCTTCCTTGAGCTTCTGGACAACATAATCCTTCTCCGCCAGGGAGAGGAACCGTGCATGCGCTGGCGAAGGTGGCAGCAAGAAGAAAGACGCGAGACCGAACAGGACTGTGAAGAGACCTTCGAGAATGAAGATCCACGACCAGCCTGCCCTTTCGCCTAGGCCGTCCATGTTGATGATGCCAAACGCGAGGAGGCCAGAGAAGGCTCCGGAGATTGAGGCCGCCGAGAAGAAGATAGAGATTCTATATGGAGAGCGATGAGTATATGTCGCAGAAGGCCGACATAATACTCACCTCCACTGGAGGCGCTGCCGCGGGTAAAAGGATGATAGATACAGGACGAGACCTGGGAAGACGCCGCCTATAATGGACGATGAGCGATCGAACGATGAGCGCCATGTCGAGGGGCAAACCTTCGAGAAGACCAAGGAAGAATCGAGCGACCAGAAGACCAGAGTAGCTAGTCACTGTGCCTGATAGACTTTTAGCATGGTACAACACCGTCTACGCGTCTAGAAAGCGTACCTTGCAGAGTGGTAACGACGCCCCATAGCGTGAGCATCGTCGGCAGCATGAGATTCGGACCGACTGCCTGGATGTCCCGTTAGCACTGGTTTACGCTCCTCAACGACAGACACACCTTGAGTAACAGGTTCGATGGGAGTTCTGCGAGTATGTACGGAATATATGTAACCGTCAGAGCGACGCTGTACTGGTAGTTCGTCATCTTGAGGCTCTTCTGAAGGCCGGCGACTCTGGCATTTCCAAGGTTGGTCCGATCCTGAACGCCCATTTTTCAATAATCATAACTTGAAACGGGATAAAGCGCAAGGAAGCTTACCAAAAACGACAGAAAATAGAACATAGTAACGACAGGCAAAATCCACAGATCCAGCTTCAGCCAGACGCGCTTCTCGAGTCCTGGGTTTGCGGAGACTAGCCCATCGGAAGTGTGAACGGAATGGCTCGGGTAGCTTGAATCAGGGCTGCTAGTAGCTTCGTGGCGTTTCTCGGGGTCATGGTACATATCCGGTGCACAGTATATCTTCTCCATCGCTGTCGGCTTTGAGCAAGCGCACTACCGAGGACGGCGACAACGACGACAGCGAAGAGGATAGGGAAATATGGGGGAGGGGAAGAAAGAACGATAAAGACGGCGCAACTCGGAAGCGATGCGCGATAGCTATAAGGCCTGGCAGGAACCACCAGTTGCTAGGTCGGTATTCGTTCTGCCTTTTTGGCGTGAAGCGCTAGAGTATGTTCGATTTGTGATTGGAAATCAACTTCTCCACATTACGTGAACTGACTTCCCTGGTAATTCGAGGAAACGTGTGGTGGCAAATCCCTTTGACGCCCTCAGCGCATGGTTTCTTGCTTGAACGAAAAGGTTGGCTTTCGAGTAGAATACCCTGCGGAAAGCCTTCGTCAATATACACCAATTTCGTAGAAAACCATAGGGGTACTCACTGTAGATGAAACACTTTTGGAATCCGCCCTTCGAGAACAGGAAGGATGATGCTGGGGTATCAGAACGTTATAGATTCTGCAAATTTTCGAAATTATTACTCCAGGCGCCCCGATACGTAATCTACATACCGAGGACAGGGAAAGGAATGCGAGAGGCGCTCGCAGCTGGGCGGCCAGGCTTTCTCCCCTGCCGGAGAGACCGGTCACTGAGTCGCCGGCAGCGGTGGCATCGGCAGACCTTGTTGAGAGGCATTTCATGTCGCAACGTCAACCAAAACCAGGAGGTTCAGCTCGACGCAGAGATTGGAAACATTTAATGAGTAAACAACGCGAATTAAAGTGCGTTTCCGTACCGAGTTGGGGCGTTAGGTTTAGCGCTAAGCGCACGGTCCCGTAGACCAGGCCAGCTCGATGCCCGGGGAGGATCAAGGAAGCAGTTTCTGGGGTGTTAGCAACAAAGGCGTGGCGACGATCGAAGAGCAACCCTTGACCCAGACGACACGCACTGCACATCCTTGATGTGCGCTAAACGTCAGCTCAAGGCTTCCGTGTCAAAGCACCAACACGTTGTTCGCGGACCCGGGAGACTGGCGGGTCTAGGCTGAAGGGAGCAGCATTCCTTCCAGAAGGTTGTGTAGAGGAAAGAGGAGGGGACGCAAGCGAGGTAATGAGTGCTCGTCCGGAAGAAAGTCGTCGGGTGATAAATCATTGCGGCTATTCCGGGCGAATCCTAACCGCTGGTGCGATAAAAATCAGAATGAGTGTAAAGGGAATGCTCAGTGGCCTTCTAAACCGAAGAGAGACGACTTCCAACCTCCGCACAGAGGATGCTGCCTGAGGCTCGCAGTTTGGGTTCCACAGCCAGGGGGGTTCCCCCGTCCTCGCCTGAGACCGTTAGAAGCGCTCTGAAGGCGGGTCGGTCCCAGTAATGGCACAAAAAGTGACACTCCTAATGATCATACAGGGTGTACCCTAGTAGAGGAAATGGAAGTCAGTCTCTGGCTGTAACGCGAGAATACATTGCACCTCACCTTTTTCCCGAAGAAGAGACATAATAAAATGGGTGGATTCATGACACAACCCGATGTGAAGCACAGACTACGGTACTGGTGAATGCTGTCCCAAGGATCTGGCATAGGGCGTACCCGCGGAGCGAGTGGCCAGGTAGCCCCACATCTGCATCCAACAACCAAGGTTAGCATCAGTGCACCAGCGTCAAGTCTGCTCAGGGCGATGTCCCAGATGGTGTTGGCGACGCCACAGAAGAGGGATAACGCCAACCGATTCTCTTTGCCCAGTGAGGTAGAAGAAGCACTGGAGCGCCGGTCATCTAATTGTCCGTCCTCGTGAAGCAAGACCCCAGAAGGTGCTCGGATTTGGAACAAGCCCATGGCCAGCGCGAAGCCGACGAGTTGGTAGAATCAAGCCATGCAAAGTCATGCACGAAGAGGAAGGCTATGCAGCCCCCGCATGCGTGGACGCGCTCCGTTTCTCCTGGACTGACGGAATCCCGCAGAACCACTGTCTGTCGAGATTCCTTGTTTCACTTCCTCGCTCTGCCGTGGTTTCAGCTTTGGGAGTAATCAGACGTAACGTATGAACTCACCTCGGACTTGTAGAGCGACTTTTTTGTCTCTTTGTTACTCTCAATCTCGGCTACGTACAACAAGAATCCTTGCCCTTCCGATTTGTCCTGTAGTCCCTGGGTTCGCGTTCTCAGCCTTCGGGAACGCAAGGGAGGTCAATGCTCAGCGGCGAGAGCGTTGCTAAGCTTTCCAGGGCTTCAAAATCGCGCGATACATTGGTGAAGGGACGGAAACTGAACACAATGATGCATATGATGGTCAAGAGCATGTCGCGTTGGCTGGATAGGGGTCAATTCCACTGGCATTGCACTTGTTTGGCACCAAGTGTGCCGGCTGTTTCCGAATTGACAGTGAGCGCCTATTTTGAATTTCATCCCTCCTCTGTCCCGCCATCTACCCAATCTTCCGTTGGATCTCTCCCCTCCAGCAGGGCCTCTACGCCCGCCCAACTTTCAAATGCGAGACGGTTCCTCACTCAGAAGCAACCCTTGAGACCCCGACTTGAGAGTCGATCCAGGAGACTTGCGCTTGTAGACACGTCTGGCGATGTCTGGGGCGACACTCAGCCACTCGCACTATGAAGTATCCACCGGGTATTGGGACTAAGCTAAGTACCTGGTAGCAGGCAAAAAGCTTGGAGATAAGAAGTCCTTACTCGAACTCGAAGAAGTCGGCACGGCGACCGAGAGCACGCACGCCTAGGCCTATGATCTCACTAGGGACTGCGCATCCGTCATCTGTTTCTGTTCTCTCACGAGATATATGGTTCCCCTCGAGACTATAAAGAGGGCGCTCGGGATGCTATCGACTACATCTTTCCCACTTAAACCGCCCCAACAAGCGCCCGACCTTCAAACCCGACTCTCCCAAACGATGATAACTCTTTTCGATGTCACATCTTCCCTCCCTGACAAAGCTTGGAACGCTACCACTTGGAAGACTCGGTTCTCCTTAAACTACAAGGGTCTGCCATACAAGACTGAATGGCTCGAGTATCCGGAAATCGCTCCTGTTCTCCAAAAGCACGGCATTCCTCCATACAAACTGAAGCCAGATGGCACCCCGCATTACACCGTCCCTGCGATTCTTGACGTGACGACGCCACTGGGGAAGTCAAAGCGATGCTCGTTGATTCCACAGTGATCGCCAGGTACCTCGATGAAGCGTATCCCGACAGTCCTAAGCTCCTTCCCGAAGACAAGGACGCGCTGGAAGAGCAAGAGCGGGTCTACGCCAGTTGGCTGTTCACTATGTTACCGACGCTCATCATCTTGGGCTGCGAGACCGTGAGTCGCCTCAACAAGGAGAGCCAAGAACACTTCTCTCGCGGACGCGCCAAGGACATGTACGACATCTACAAGGTCGAAAGGCTGGAGGACGTCCCTTTGACCCCGGAACACAGAGAGGAGCTGTGGAGTCAGGCTAAAGGGTGCTTTGATTCGTTTGATGCGAAGATGAAGGAGCGAGAGGAGAAGAACGGAGGACCGTGGTACAACGGAGAGAAGGCGACATTCGCCGATTTCGTTATTGGCGGGTACTTCTTGTGGGCGAGGAGTATATTTGGTGAGGAGAGCAAGGAATGGAAGGACATCATGCAGTGGAACGATGGTAGATGGGCGAGGTTTGTCGATAAACTGAAGCCCTACTCGAGCGTTGTCTAGATTGGAATTGTCTTCTGGGTGATAGCGATCTTGTTGGACCTCGTCAGGAAGCTGCAACTGTAAACCATAACAAATCACAGTTTCCTAGTGGATTTCGTGATATCGATCTTTGGTGTCCACTCCAGAGCTCGCGGAACCGAACGCTTGAGGAGTCATCGAAGGCCAAGGTAAACAAGCCAGGTAGCTGCGCTCCAAAAGCATCGAACACTCATCAACCATCCACAACTGACCTCACAACTCACGACGAACGCGCTTGACATGGTCTCCATCCAAGGAACATCGGACTTGGATCAAACCCAAATCACGCTCTTCGATCTCGACTCGACGCTGGAAGGACCTGACCATGTGAAGGCGTTCTCTTGCTCGACCTGGAAGGCGAGGTGCGACACGCGCATGACACTGATTGCACGACGCTTGACATGCATTTCTTCCATAGATATGCTCTCAACTTCAAGAAAGTGCCTTTCACGACCGTCTTCCTCGACTTCATCGACGTCGATGGAGTGTGCCAACGCATAGGGGCTGAACCCACCATTCGATACAAACCGCCTGGTTCGGACGAGGAGAAGGTGATCTACACCGTACCCGTCATCTATGACCCCAAGACTGGACGTGTCGTATCCGAGTCTCTCGCTATCGCCGAGTACCTCGATGCCGCATACCCAGCACCGGAGTATCCCGCATTGATTAAACCAGGAAGTAAAGGCCTTCTTCGAGCCTTCGCAGCAGCCTTAGATCGGATCCCAACCGTACTTCCGACAGTATACCCCTTCGTGATCCCTGCGACCTTTCCAATCGTCAAGGAAAGGAGCAAGGAGTACTTCCGGACGACTCGTGAAGCCCACTTCAATAGGGGTGGTGGGAACCGAAAGTTGGAGGACGTGATCCCCCAAGGAGAAGAAAGGGTCGAAGCATGGGCGAAGGTACAGGCAGCATTCGGTACTATTGCTTCATGGTACGCTGCTGAAGGAGGAGAATGGATCATGGGGGAGAGCGTGTCCTATGCCGACCTTGTTGTCGCCGCATACTTGATCTGGATCAAGCGAATTCTGAAGGAGGATAGCGAAGATTGGCGAGAGGTGGAGCGATGGGATGGAGGGAGATGGAAGAAGTTGCTTGAATCTTGCAAGGCGTACGAAGGAGCGTAATGTAATTCACGAATATAGGGGAAACGACAACACTGCGAGTACAACATGTATATCAAACCTGAGCACAATGTAGAATCGTAAGCTTGAGGGAATTGATGCGAGGTACGGAGGGGCACACCTCAAACGCGCCAGACTAGGTGAACGGAACGATGATGGAATTCGTGTCGGGCGTCCCACAGAACCCATCGTTCATCCACGCAAGGCAATTTGCAAGCTGAGTGCAAGGGTCCGCGCAGTTTGCCTTCGAGCAAAACGCAACAGGGCCAGAAGCTTGAATGCACACTGTCCCTGCAACATTGAGGCAAGCAGCATTTCCGTTGTACACAGAACACGATCCACCACAGTTGCTGCCGTTCGCGGTCGTACAGGTGACAAGCCGAGTGCTTTTCTCCCCTCGCTTCCTCAAGGTTCCAGGGACATAGGACTTTTCGCCGATGAACTTGAGCTCCGCGTCGGTGTTGGCCAGCCAATGGTCGAGTTGTTCGTCAGTCATTATCCCGGTAGCGGCCTGTGGAGAATGGGTATCAGGGTAAACGTGGATGTAAGAGAGGTCTTACCGAGCTCGAGACCGCTCCAAGGGTCACAAGAAGTGTGGAGATTATGGCTGTAAAGACTGTGAGGGGCCTGAAAGAAACCATTACGGATTCGGCCTGAGCGTCAGCGGGTAGAAGATGGGTGGGGAAAGGAAAGGAAAACTGTACACAGTCAAACACTGCCGGTCCCTGTCACTGCTTGTATCGAAACCTGATGGTGACAAGACTCGGATCACATCATCGAGCCTGAGGATACGAGGCTTGGGCGCTTATAGTGATCTCGGTCGAAAGGCGCTCTCTCTGGCTACAACCTCAGCGACTGGCGTGCTATACGTCCAGCTAGATCTTGTAAGGAGGTGTCTCTCCAAAAAGAAAGGGCGTGCAGGAGATAGAAAGTCTTCGAGAGGAGCTGCAAGATCGTAGGATTGACCGGCGTTCGATATCCCCGCTGGTTGATGGGCGCCGATCTCGGGGATCCCGGATGGTAAATCAGGGGTGGAAGGCGAGGCAACCGGGAGAGGCAAGGCCTTACCCCTTCTCTAGCTGTTCATTAAATTCCTTTTACCGGCATTCCGATCCTCGAAAGACCCTGCTGCTCGCAAGTCGATATCTTGCCTTGCGCATCGGGTATGAAAACTCTGATCTTCGTGCTGGCGTGACGTCGTTGGATGTGAGGTTTCAGTGCAAGGATCGACCCTTGTAGTACCACAAGTGGCATGAGTCGCACCAGAGAGAAGGGGAGATGTACAATTGTTTGGCGAGTATTGGGATCCCGCTCTAGAGGAAGAGTGAGGACATCAGTCGTCGCTTGTGCTGTGCCACGCGTGGCGGGAGGTTTTTGCCATGAAACTTGAAGAGGAAGAGCCTGAGACGAAGTTGGCAATCCAGAAGATATGATATCGAGAGGTAGTCCAGACTGCTATGGCTATCGTTCCAGCCGTCTAACCTTCGTTTGAGATAGATCGGTGGTGGGAATGCTCGCATTCTCTGAGTATGCGTCGGGTACCCTGGAACTTGAAACCGCTAAACAGCCTGACGACAGACCGTATGATTGCGCCAATGTTTTGGCAAGGAAGACCCGGAAAACCTATACGAGCACCAATGGAAGATTGTCCTTTGAGGTATGGGCATATGCAGAGGTATACGCTCGCAGAAAACGGGAAGTACGCAGGAAATCTTCGCGGGGTCTGAGAGTACCAGCGAAAGACGCGACAGGGGCGACTTCAGCAAATTGCGTCAATCCGGAACTTGCCGAGGGACGACAGCTTGGTGTCCAAACAGAACCAAAGCCTTTCTGCCAGTTTCCAGACTCTGACCTTTACCCACTAGCGCCCACATTCAACTGAATGAAGACCCCGATCCCCTTCCTTGCCCGGGCTGGGCTTATGATTCTCTACTCCTACACGGTGCTTTGGGCCGCTGGATGTCAAACCCGCGGTTCACCTCTGAGTGACCCTGGAAATCTCGCTTTCTCCGCCGCTACGGTGTCACTTGAACTCGCTTCTGGTAAACGGGGGACAACCATGTCTCGGGTACGAACCTGGGGTGAAGGGTACAATAGAAGAATAACCTCCAAAACTCCACTTTCTACATTAGCGCTAGGGTGTACCATCGGGAAGGACGTTCTTCCTCTCTTCAGCCACCAACTTTCTGGTGTCCTTCCTGCTACAATAAACGACAGCCGCAAACCGCCCAAACTCGCCTGGTAAGACAAGGGTCCCTCCTCACCGGTCCTTGTTGAATTAAATTGACTATAGTTGCAGTTGTTCAAAGTTACCACAAAGGTCAAACAGTGGTGCAATCGATTCGTCCAAGTTCGTACCAATACATTCGGCTCACCCGATGGCTTTTGTTGATGCTTTTGTTCACCCACGCAGGGGACTCCGCATGCTGCCGGTACCCTAAATCGATGCTCGGCTACAGTCAACTTACCAGTCAAAATCAAGCGCCTGGACTAGAACAATAAGAGATGCGCTTGGCCCAATGATGTCATGACGGGCCCTGGGGATCGTCCTTCCGACATTCGATCGTTCGACTTGTCTTCGGTGCTTCCTGCAAGACAGCGACAATGTCCTCGGTACCGTATTCTCTAGAGGGTCACAGCGACACCGACGTCAGACGTCCAAGGAGATCCGGGTGTTTCACTCGATGCCCAGGACTGCTCATAGAAATTGACTTGAAAGCCGACGATAATTGTTTTTCTTTGTAGGACTTTGCGGATCTAGCTTATCGGTCAGCTCAGCGGCGCCTTTCCCGCGCTCCACGGTAAACGGGTAAGTCACCGGTAGACAATTACGAGAGTGCTAAACAGGGCGGCGGTCTCTCTGTGGCCTCACACGATCGATGGCACGATCATGCGGTATAAATACGACTCGCGTTCCGCTTCCAATCTCCAGCAATCTGCTCTCATCCCAACCAACACCCAACCAGCAATGGACTCCTTCACTACCATCTCCTTCACCTCCGACAAGGCTCCCGCCACCGTCAAGATCCCCACCAACGCTGAGGACCCCGGCAGTGGCCAGGGTGGTGGTGGACCCTACTGCGTCGTCTTCGCAAAGGACCTCCCGGTTGACAACGAGGACCCCGGCTCCGGCCAGGGTGGAGGTGGACCCTACTGCACCATCGCTTGAATGCACTCTAGAGCTCACTCACATCATACTGGTAAGNTTCATCTTTGAACTCTTCCGCTGCAGTCGCTTACGCCCTTCANAGCCACCAGGCTGATCGCCTCAGCAGCGATCCCCGTCATGGAACAAGCAACACGGACACCGGCATCTTCCCCCTTCGTCCTTCGAACGCCTTCGAGCACCTTACCNAACCAACACTCCGTTTATCATTATTGCCAGTGAATTCATTGTACTATACGCATGTATCGCACTTGTACCATGCTATTGCAGCAGCGACTTGCTAATGTAACCCTACGTCAATGCGACTCTAATCCACTTAGGCCTCGAAGCCTTTNACNCACNTTTGCCTCACCNTCTCCTGTTCGCNNCNCGAAAGCTAGAANNNGTGTGGAAGGAGAACGCNGCACNGCCGTAGCGGCAAACGCCGATNAGATCCTTGAGGTTGAANGTGGACCGCCANCTCCATTGCTCCTGCTGCCCTTTNGCGNNATCTCGGAGCTCAGNNTNCTCGCCTAGANCCCTTCGTGAACNTGAAGCGGTCACCTCGGCTCTACACAAGNCCTAGCTGAAGNNCTCAACCTCTTCTTCACAATGGTACGTAAAGTTAAGCGCTAGCNACNCGACCTNAGGATTGANATTGGNGTGCAANANCACCCCTTTGCATGTGAGCGAGCACNNCNANGGGTCCCGCTGTTNCCGTNTGCNNNCCNNGANTCTGGACAGGAGGAGCNTGAAGGCCNTACTAGTCTCTACTGCGATACCGTTGCGACGCNGGAAGGGGNNTTCGCACNGGCCTGAGTGATCAACNAGAGTTAACTTGGCGATGCCANGAACTTGTGCGANAGAGCAGTATTCCAACTCCTGTCTNTCCCTGNCTCNTNGACGCGCTGTGTGGTAATGCTGTGGATAGANANTNTGGAGTCNCGACGTTCGCGTCAACTTCAACAGCGTTTCCACCNTGGAAGCGCACACAAACACACNNCCAATCTGCATCGCCACAATCTCCCCGCTCTGCCTTGGGCGCTAAAGCGGAAGTACTTTATCTCAGACTCGAACTAGTTGCGTTGATACCCCCTTGACCTACAAATCTACACATGGTGCCACCTAACTACGATAGCCCACCACCCCCTCTCCCCCCCAACCTTCCGAGTGACGAGCAGGAGCGATGGCCAACGACTGGCCATGGACAAGACCCACAAATCCCCATAGACAACTGGAACCCGTTTTTCGGTGGGCATGGTTCGGCTTGTGGTTCTGCAAGCTTGATGCTGATGAGAACTACCACTCGCGCAGGATATCCACCATCTCCTCCTGCGCCGACATCCCAAGGGTTGCCGGAACCGTCCTTCCCAGTCCCAATGCGAAGACCAGTGCAATTGGATTACAATCCGGAGATCCTTGCCCATGGTACGTAATAATAACGGGACTACATACACCTGGATTCGTTTCCTTACTTATCGATCATGGTTGTACCAGAGCGAACGCCATTCACAACACTCGGGCCCTTGGGTGAGCGCCTGCGGCTGGCCTATCTCAAGGGAAATCTCCGACCCTTCGAGCTCTACACTTACTTCTGCGATTCCCCAAGTCCAGGTTCTCCCTTCCCCGAACCACCTACAGGACATGCTTCAGCTTGGATGGACATTTTAGGGGAACCAGGGTTCTCTCCAAGCTGGGTCGAGCAGACCGGCTCGTCGATGGATGCAAGTGTCCCTAGCGAGCCACCTCCCCTTACATCCCCGTTCCGAACTCTCCATATAACAGCAATCGAGACCCTCTCACCCCTCTCCTCATTCGACATGGATAGCCTACCAATAAGCTTAGACTCAATTCGATTGGAGGAGGACATACATTCCGTGGACGCTGAGACTCAAACACCGGACACCTCTGCCACCCCGCTGTCAAGATTAGGTTCGCTTGATCAAGACATAGTGGCGAGCCTTCCCTCGATTTTGACTCCCCCACTCCACGGTCCTTCTCCCCTACAGCGTAATTCGACACGGAGACGATCCAGCTCCTTGGGAAGTGACAACGCCTTTTCAACCCGCATTCCTCAAAATCCGGGGCGAAGAAGGTCTAGATCATTAGACGGGCCTACACATGCGGTAAAGGGTATCCTTCGGAACTGGCCAGTCAATCGCAACCCAGCACCGAGCACACACAGAGTTCAGCGGTCCGTGCGTTTCGCCGAGGTTAACTCCGTGCGGAGCTCTTTCGACACTGAGGCTTCGACGTCGAGAGAGTCTTCAATCTCGATATCCTTGACATCTTTTTCCAGCTCGAGTAGCCACTCGAGCGCAGGAACCGCTAGACAGTTCACGACAACGAGATCGTCGTTCACGTTCGCATCGACATCCCCAAGTGAATCTGCCCTTTCATCAGTCAGCTCCAGTCCCAGCTCAAGGGGATATGAATCCGACCTCGAGTCCCTTGCTCTCAGCCTCACTCCACGCCTTGGGGATGTCTTTTCCCCTACTCAGTCGCCAAGTTCAAATACCATGACGCCCCCATTGATGAGCCTCCTACAACACTATCTCGACCCCGAAAGTCCAGGTTACAACGTCTCGACACCACCCCCTCTTCCCCGTACTCCCATGGTGGAACTTCCGTCAATCTCTCGTGCCGGTTCAGAGGACAATCCGATCACGCAAATCGTTCACTCGATCTCGCAGTCAACCTCCCAGCTCGTCGGGGCCGTGCTGTGCGAGGAACCCCAATCTTATCTTCCAAATGCCGATGAAGCAGCGCCTACAGCAGGTCCAACAGCATCTACATCGCATCGCACAGTGACAGCCGCGATATCTACCCCAAATGTAGCATCGGCTTCGAGTCGGATACACGTTACCGATTCTTCGAATGGAACGAATCCTGATTCTGCATTGAACGTTTTCCCCAACGCAAATCAGTTCGAAATGCGGGATCCGAGCTTCCATATTGCTCAGAGAGACGTCCAAATCGTGAACGTATATAACATCACCGTCAACCAAGCAGGACCGAGGAGTACGACGGCTGCAGGAGAACCGGACTGAGCTGTGAAATAGGGACCACAGCGGCGTCCGGACGGGAGGGGAAAGACAAGAAATCCAACAGATTGAAATCGACCGACGAACACCATAGAGGAAGGCACAACTATAGCTTCTCATTCCGCACATCCATAGACCAAAATCAAGGTACGTTGCTGATGGAATATTCGTACGAGCCATTACTTATATTATAGCTGCAGATTCAACTGTTCTTCCCGTCCCATCCCATGTCTGAACCGAGATCCATTCAAAGCGGAATCTGCCAAGGAGGCGTGATAGCAGTAGGAGGGTCAGTCGGAAGAGGCGCATCGACCGTAGTAGCCGGCGCAGTGCAGTCTTGTACGAGCGTCGCAGGTTCTGGCCCTGCCTGGACAGGGTTGCATCCAGGGAGGCGTTCGATATCTATAGATTGTTACATTCGTCACACAAGCAAACAAAGAAGCATTGAATTTACGCACATTGTCCTTCCACGATCTCAGGTACCTTCACTGGAACCCTACAGTTATTCATCGTGCCAATGTCCTGAACTGTGAGTGGCGTGCAGTTCTCGGGAGCCGGAATGCCATCGGTACAGGTGGCCATAGCGCGTGCGAGGGAGTCGCCTTCCCAGCCGAACATGTAGTCCCCG
Source organism: Coprinellus aureogranulatus (assembly GCA_027627275.1). Classification (NCBI taxonomy): domain Eukaryota; kingdom Fungi; phylum Basidiomycota; class Agaricomycetes; order Agaricales; family Psathyrellaceae; genus Coprinellus; species Coprinellus aureogranulatus. Next base: position 13,376 of record JANDKE010001206.1, read on the forward strand.
TGCTGGCCATAGCCGGTACTACATACGGCGTTGAATCAAAGAGTGCATCGCTCAGAAACAATCACAAATCTCACGGGTCTCCCATACTGAAGACGAACGGCTGCTTTCCCTCCTCTGTCCAGAATTCAGGGAGGTTGAAGGGTCGCGTATCCCATACAATCTCGACGAACAGGAGCGGAAGGCGGACGGGATGAGTGTCTGGGCAGTCGGTTCCAAAGAATTGCAAGCCGTCGTCCGCGGGTGTTCCGGAAGGATGAGCAACGTGGCTCTGTCAACGGCGTCAGGACGATTGTGAAGCTAAATGACTCTTTGACCCACTCCGTGGTCGGGACTATCCAAATTCACACCATCCCAGCACTGGGGGAAGAATATGTTCGTCCTGATCCCACCTGAGCATTGCTTCAGAGGAAAATGGATTGTATCTTCAGGGCCTTTTCCAGGGGATCCGAATGGGCCTGGGTCATCACGTATGCGACGTTCAGACTTAATAGCATCACCCATGAAGGTTGAATTCGAGCGAGGCCGATGTTGGGCGCGACTGATAACGGGAGACGGGGAACGAGGCGCCCTCCCTTTGCCTTTGTCAACTGCAGTCAAAGGTGCGGGTTCCGTTGAATGATCAGGGGGAGTGCCAGATGTTGAGAGAGTGTGGGAGGTGGTAGGAGGCGGCGACGTCAAAGAACGGCGTCGGGGATGAGGCTTTAGACGAGGAGTAGCGTCCACATCTTCTTCTTCGTCACGGAGGCGCAACGCAGTCCTCCCGCGCTTCGTGACCGGCTTCGATATGGCATGACCGCTCTCCGAAGAATCCGAGTCCGTGAGGGACACACGACGACCGCGCTTACGGAGGTTGCGTTGGGTGACACTGTAGTCCGACCCTGAATCCTCGCTCTCCTCGATTTCGCTATCCCGCATTTCGATAACATCCTCCTCAGCGTCAAACATTTCCACGTCTTCGACCAGCTCATCCTCCTCTTCTCCGTCAAGTTTGATATCGGAGTACAGCTTCGGGTAGAGGAAGCCTCCATCACCGTCCTCTGCGTCACTTGGGCACTCGATCATATCGATATCCGTGTCTTCCTCGTCCTCGTCTGGGACTGGGACATTACGTAGGCCGAGCTCCTTTCGTCGGTCGGAGATCAACAACTCCACCATCTCATACTCTTTCTGCAAAGTCTCCGGACCTCCCCAAGGATTAAATGGACGCAGTTCAGGAGCGTAGTGGGTAGGAGGAATCTTCATCCAGATATTGGTGTCTGGGTCTCTGAAGGACTCGTAAGGCTCATTGCCTGTTGGTTTGAAGTTCTTCGGACGGGGAAGGATGGTGCTGCGATAGACATAGCAGTATGTACTAAGCCCCGGAGTCGCACGACCTTGCTGGACGTGAACCTCTACGTCGGGAGGTGGGACGCGCTCAGCCATACGGTACGTGTATAGGTGGCTTCGAGTGTCCGGCCATTTCATCTTGCGCGGAACGGAAGGCCTGTCCCTGGGCTGAGAAGGAGGCGGAGGAGAAAGTGTGTCTTCGGAGGCGGAGCGTTGTTGAGAAGCACTGTCCCTGGGCCTATTGGTGACGTCTAACCCCCCAGAGTGCGATACTGACGAGCTGCTCTTTGTGGAGCTGGCCTTTCCACCCTCGAGAAACGAGGGTGACACCTTCTGAAGCCGGGGGGAATGTATGACCACATTTGACGGCGGTGATGAGGGCCGAAGACGAAGAGCAGAACTGGCATGCAACCTTTCAGGTCGTCCACCAGTGATCGGCGAGCTCGCAGACTGTTGGCCTAGGCTATAAAAGACATTACAACCATAGCTTCACCTAGATAGAGCGGAACTCACTTCGTCGGAGTGCGAGGGCTTTGCACATTGAACATCGTTGCCGACGAAGGATATTTACTCGAGCCGAAGACGTCACCACTAATCACGACGATGTAAGAACGACCACAGCTCATCAAGGGACATGTGTGAGACATACAGGGAAGCTTTCGCTTTTAATTTCTGAATGTGAGACATTGTCTTCTGCGAGGTCTCATCCAGCTTGGCAATAAGCGGCGTGTACGAGGATACAGAAGCCACGGTCCTAGGAGAAGTCACATCAGTAAAGAGAAGTGATGAGAAGCGGAAGACTTACCCCTTGCGAGGAGACGACAGAGGATCTGCACTCTGGGCCGCGGAAGTCTTCAATGGCTTCTCCTTGACGACAACAAAACGGTAAGCCGAAATCTAAGCCGAATAGATAAACCAACACACCTGGGGACGTTCCTTACGCGCAGTAATGATGGAGATATCAACATGGGATTGATGCTGGCTATATGGCGGGATTTCGACGCTGAGAGCGAAGGTTAGCGGTATGCCGAGGACCGTGTGTGACGGAAAAGGTGGGAAATCGACGACCTAAGTCAAGTCGATGATATGAAGAAGCCCAACGACCTCAGTCAAGTTGGGGTTCGGCGACCTCAGTCAAGCCGAGGGATAGCAGAGTAATGGGAGCAAGGGTAGAGTAAGAAAGAAACAACGGGCACAAAAATACTCACACAACTCTTCGATCCACGGAAACGGAAGCCGATTGAGGAGTGTTGACGAAGGTGTCGGTTTCCTCGCCCTCCGGCGCTTCGCTACAAAGGCAAGTCAGCTCTGGTGAATGAGGTTGAGGTCGAACAGCGTGAGTAGGCGCTGACG
>JANDKE010001207.1:0-16043 GCA_027627275.1 Coprinellus aureogranulatus
TGTGCTGGCACCCCTTCCGCCCGTCATCACTGTGGAATCAACCGCCGTTACTCGTCATTAGGTTGCTCCTGGGTTGGTCGGTCGATGTCCCACAATGGACTGCATCAACTTTGCCCTTACGGAACACCGCCCTCAGGGCCATTCCTACACATCTTTTCAACTTCTATCCCTTCTCGGGTATATCGTCGCTGAAGCAGGGGAACTCTTATGGCGCCGTTGATGCGCCGTTTCTATCTACCCCCCTCGTCTCGGAGCTCGGTAACTGGGCGCCCAGTGCTGTGAACTCGGTTGGTGTGCATTACGAGCAATGCTCAAATGTCAATGTCAGTCATTTCTGGCACGAAGGTGTAAACAGGTCTGCGCCCGCAGTTGAATGAGAGGATATATAGGACGATATCAACCGAGGTCGCGTTCCAAACAACCACCGGCACCATTCACACAGTCCAGTCCATCGATGTATGTCTTTTTCGTTCACCAGACGATATCACCGTGCTATAACTAAATACTCCTTGTAGATGCAGACTAACCAAGACCTTGGAGTCGTCGACCCCGATTGGACCTTGCTTACGCATACACCGTCTCCTCATTCCCAAAACCATATCGGTGAGTTGAAAAGGCCTTCTCTTGGTGCATGCCTCCGCGTCGCGTTGATTGACAATGTGGTCAGCTCAGGAAATCAGGATAGACGATGCATTCCTGAACAGCTGCAGGGTGGCCCGGTTTGACCCGCGCGGATGAGGCCTTCCAATACGCAATTGCTATTTCGCCTAGGCCGCCTTTTTGGCCCCGGAATTACCAAGGGACAATTCAAGCAGATAATGCGCCAATGCACAGTGTGCCGGAATCTAGTGTTCGTTGATAGACGCGACGCCCACCGATGCGATGGTCCAGCACCATCAGATGGATTCGATGACTTCAACTTAGTCTCAGCTTTATTGACCTTCCAGGAGAATTCTGGGATGTGCTCATACCATGTTCAGCGTTCGCTTATTTGCTGCAATGCGTGCCATTGCATTTGTCTGGCAGGGACCATCAACCTTCATAGCTGCTCGGCGTTATCTTTACCGTGATGGCAACGTCAGCAGTCGTCGATTTGACGCGGAATACACTCTTGCAAAGAGTAATTCCACACCCTAGTACTCGCTGAGGTTCTCTACCGTTTCTGACCCTCATTTTTATCCCCCAACACTTTGTACGATTTTCAATGGCTTCCAATTTATCTAGTATTGCAATCATCAACAGTCACCAATCTGGTGGTCTCGTCGCCATAGGATGCTGTCCGGTTACTACTAGTATGAGCTGCCAGAAGTTCACACACGCAGATAGTTCCTTGGCCAGTGCTCCCGACTTATCCAAGGCACTGGCTGCTTTGGCGGACCTTCTCAGAGTTCACCAAGGCGCTCGTTGCCAACGTATTTACTCAGCCCTCACTCCCCGGCGTTGCATCCCAACTAGGCCTTGCTTGAGCCTGGTCGAGCCTCTTATTCCTCTCAATGAGCCGCTCCCTTCTACCTAGCCGTGTACAGGCCCAGACAGTGTGTGTGTGTGGTGGGGCGGGGGGGGGGGGGATGGGGCATTATCCGCACCCCATAGATAGATTCGGCCAGTCTTAGATGTACCTCGGAGAGGGCCCAAAGCACTAGCTTCTTCAGCCCTAGTGTGGGGCTTAACGACGGCGCGTAAAACTCGAGGGAAGAAACCCCCCACAATTTACCCCGCCAAAGTCCCTGACCGTAGTCTGCCCGAGGCCACACATTCGTCGGGAGATGTTCGAGGGTCTCCACGGCTTGTACGCCACATTCATGGCACCAACCTAGCGCTCGGCTTTTTATTGTTACCCCTTATCGCCGCTACCACCCTTCCAGCGCCAGCCCTCGCCTTGGGTGGTTTCTCATCTTTCATAAGGCAATACGATTGGGGGAACAAGCACCGAGTGGCGCGAAGCGCGTCTTCCACAGGCAGTGCATGGGCGCCTTCGCCACGGCTGGAATTCTACTTTTGGCGGTACTGGAAACACAGAGGCCCGCGCCTCAGAAATTGAACAGGAGGTGCACCAGTATGACTAGATTTGGACTAGATACGAACGCAAGCCAAAGACCATAAGTAGGTCCGGAGTTCAGTGAACTGGCATCAATGCCGTACAAGTCCACCAGAGGTGTCGTCCTGAGGATTGCAGATAGTGCCAGGTAAGGGCTGATGGGCGATTGTCAGAGCATCACCATGGCCGCCAGGAGGGTCATGCTGACATAATTCTGATCCGCTATACCTGGCCATACCAGCTCCCGCGAGAAGACGTGATGTCTCGCAGGCTTCTGAGTCTACTACTGACCCTCTCCCGTTCCGACCCCAATGCCCTCGCTCCCTCCCTCACCAAGACTCCATTCGTCTTCTTCCACGTGCCAGCAATCCTCGTATACGTGACAAGCGACAGTGACGTTCGGAAGCCCATTCTTGATTTGCCGGAGCATCCCACGCGTAAATCCCCTGTTGCTGAAGACCGAAATATCGAGCAGCAATTCTCGAGCTATACGCAACGATCGGAATTCCAGAGCTGATGTCAGCCGTGACGCCGGCGTGTGTCCAACAGGGGAAGCGGAGAAGTCCACTTCACTAAGCTCCAAGCTTTCGAGGGCGGGGTAGTTGCCCTGCCGTTCGGAACGGGACTCCTCTTCTGCAATATCGCCGCCTTCTGTCGCACCTCCGAGGGTCTCGAGGAATGCTACGAAAAGGCTGGTGTGTGCAAGAGTAATCGTCTTGAGATGTTGCAGGTTTGTGAAAGTCGTCTTGAAGTCATCGGTTGTAAGATGGATCTCTCCATCTAGCCAGAGCGAAGACAGCTGGGAGAGGTCCATATGCTTCTTGACCGCAGGCAGAATATCCGAGGTGTTGAGGTCGGAATTGTAGCATATCAACGACATGTCGAGTCTGCTATCCTTGGAAGGCGGTCGCGACTCTAATGAGCAGTAGAACGCTGTCCCAGAGGCCGTGTCGGACTCGTCACATAGCTGTAGAAACGTAAGAGTCCTTCGTGATTTCAGGTTGACAGACTCGTTGAGATTGTCCATGAGTTCGTAGATGGCTTCCTTGTCTTGAATATCGGTAAGGCAAACTCTGACTCCATTCACCCTGGGGATCCATACGGAGGCGAAGCAGGATACCATGCTCGGCGTGGAATCGACAAAGGTCAAATCGCGAAGGTGGGTGAGCTGAACAGGGATACGCGTATCCGTTGTGCCCGCTCGCTCGAGCCTACCATCCGGAAGACAATGCTTGAGTGTTAGACGGTTCAGCGACGGCATCGATGCGAACGACGCCAAGAATTGGTTCCACGACGGTCGAGCGTTGTTTCGCGAAAGCTCGCGATCGAAGGGCGGATCGAGATACAGGTCCGTCATTCCATGCGGCAAGGGCAGCGAGCCCCAGCTTCGTATGTTGCAGTTGATGAGGGTCAACGACTTCAAGGCAGGGGCGTCGTGACTTCCTAATCGTGGCGGAAACTCAATTGTACAGTCTCGCTGGTGGCTGATCAACTTGAGACTCTCGAGGAGAGGACCCGGGCCAAGCCAGTTGGACAGGATTGCATCGATGTTGAACGCTTCCACTCCGCTTGGCAACCCCAACCAAAACACGCGAAAGCGTTCAGACTGGGATAGAAGTGGGCGGAGGATGTCTTCCACTTCCCTCCCTCCCTTGCTGAAGCATTCAACGGTGAGGGGCGCGTTTCTTGACCGACTAAGCATGACCTCCGTAAGCGCAGTATTGGCGAATGATAGTTCAGCCCACAGGGTAGGGCATCCGAGAGCGACTTGTCTCCAGTGACGGCATACGTGGGTGACTCGGATCCACCGCGCGCCTTCGTTCTCTCCGTGATATAAGACCTTCTCGCGATGGTGGTACAGGACAAGGAGGAAGATGCTGGACAGGATCTCTGCTGGAAGTTGATTTGGTAGCGACAGCGAATTGTGGCACCTTTCCAGCACTTCGATCTCCCTTCGCAACTGGCGAGCTCGACTGGCCAAGGCGTCGCGACGAAGTTGTGCATCCATGGTTTGCGCCTCGAGCAGCATTTGTGTCGATGAGGAGAACATGGCGAAAGTTGAACGTTGAACTGATGGCAGTACCGTTAGTCCTGCCGCGTCCTTCTGCACTGCTAACAGTAGCTACGTACCTTAAGTGCGGCGTAGGCAGCCTGTCGAACGTCGGTTGTATGCCATGGTCCAGCTCAAGTTGTTCATATACAAGTAAAAGTGGTGACCGTACGTCACCGTCTCCGCAATTCCTTTACGTGGGTTACGTGAGAGCGGGAGTGGGCGCTGACGACGAACCGAATTGCTGCAATTGCAAGTCCCGCCCCCACTCCACCATGATGAGAGAACTTGGCGACGATTCCCCATACTAGTAGACTCCCTGGAGCTGGCTGCGGTAAGGTTGGAAAGGAACAAGGGTGCCAATGTTTCATTGTAGAGCTCGCGGGTAGTAGTATTATTGTAGACTCGTTACCGTCTAGTGATATTGGAGGTCGCAGCACATACCTGCCTCAGAGATCAAATCATTCATCCTAAACATCTATCTTCAGCCTTGTATATACCTCTAGGTCGCTGTGGGCAGTTGAACCAAGGCATACCCACCACCCCTGCATGCCAAGGGCGATCTATTCGTCTTCATTTCCGGAGTCTTCCTCTGTGTCTTCCCCCTCTCCCTCACTGGACGAAACTTGGTCTTCCATAGCATGCCAGTCGCCCTCATATAAGTGGCAAGTGACGACTACCTTCGGAATCGCGTCCTTGAGGTCTTGGAGCATCCGTCGCGTCAAGCCTTTGTTGTTCGTACACCGCCGATATCGAGATAGAGTGTCCCAGATACACATTTCGATCGATGAAACATGGCTGACCTCACCAGGGATGCGGTGGTATGCCCTTCTGGGTACGAGACAGTAAAGTCGACGTCGCTTAGCTTTAGCATTTCGAGGGCAGGGTAGGTAATTGGTGGGAACCAGGGATTCTTGGTCGCCGTTTCGTCATCATCTTCTAAANCGTCCATGAGGCNTTGATAAAATGCTGGGGGAAACCCNGNGCCTCCGACCGNTATCGTCTTGAGATGCTTCAAGCCAGCGAATGTCGTCTTGAAATCGTTTCTTGTAAGACGGGTNTCTCCATGGAGCAATAGGNAAGCCAGATGGGAAAAATCCATACGCTTTTTGAACACTGGTAGAAGGGCCGCAATGTCGAAATCTGGGNTCCGACATATGAANGATATTNCGAGTTGTCCCTGCTTTGAGGNTGGATTNNAGGCCAACTTGCAGTAGNAGGCATGACCGTACATANCGNTTTCGTATAACTCTAGTNGAGTAAGAGNATNTCGTGCTTTGACGTTTGATGACTCGGCAAGGTTTGCCANGACTTGGTCGATGGCGCTNATATCTTGGAGATCTGTCANGCTAANGTTGGCTCTGTCGGCGCTGGGGATCGAAACAAGTTCGAGNAANGANGCTATGNTNGGCGTGGAATCGGCGAGNNTNANAAACTNGAGGCTNGTNAGGNGGATGGGNATGCGGGCNNTCGTNCCNCNNGGTNGGGNATGTCTACCCTCAGGCTCTGGNAGGCAATGTTNNAGAACAAGAGTCTNCAGGNACNCCATCGANGCGATTGATGTCAAAAACTGGTTCCAAGATGGNCGNGTNNTANTTGGTGGCANGTTNGGGTCGAAGGGCGACTNCAGGTATAANNNAGTTATNCCGCACGGNAGAGGCAGCGCNTCCCAGCTTGAGATTCTGCAATTNANCAGAGANAACGAAGTCAGAAGAGGAGNNTCGCCACCCCGNAGTTTCTTAGGNAANTGTACNGGCNNGCCATTGTAAGGGCCATCCAATTGAAGACATTNGAGGTNNGGNGCAGGGCCNGACCANNTCGACAGTATGGAGTTCATATCGAGTGAGCNACCGTCGGGGGGTGANCTCAGTCTGAGAACGCGGAGGCGTTCTGCTTGGGCTATGACTTGACAAAGGATGTCTTGTACCNGTGGCCCNCCTTNGCGGTTACAGTCGACAANGAGTGGCGCATCCCTCGACCGATCCAACATGNNCTTCNTGAATAGAGGCTTNNCGAACGATACTAGGGTAGTCCANAANNTNGGACTTTCCAGGGCAACCTGNCGCCAGCGGNGGCNGACTTGCGACACTCGGATCCACNGCAACTCTTTGCCGTNTTCACTAAAGTAGTGCTCTTGGATACAAGACGATTGAACGAGGGTGAATATGTTTGACAGGATCTCCGGGGGTAGGTGATTCAGAGGNGAAAGGGAATTGTAGCACNCTTCCAATGCCTCGATCTCCTTCTTCAGCTCGCAGATTCGGCTAGCCAACCTGTCGCGATGAACTTGCCTATCCAAAGCCGNAAGACTAAGAAGGGTTTCCGTCAATGAGGAGAACATTGTCCTGAGAATGAGTCGATGGCGCGAAACTGGGAGNCTTGCTTCCCTTTGTCTTCTGCGGCTGTGCGCTCCTGGCCCTGGAGTTGTCAAGCGTCNCTGAATAAGCTGAATCAATTGAATGTAGTCTCGTNNAGGTGGCGTTGACGAACGGGTTACTCTACCTGAGATCCTTCAGCGAATCCGGTGGGGAGATGGTGGTGGTAGAAAGAGGAAGCNGAGCGGCCGAGTCTCGATCGCCGCGGNGGGTTGATCAACGCCACGCNACGCNACACAATGGCAAGGTTTGCCTCTTCACCATCGCTCACCACTCAAGCCTCAGGGNCTCACGGCTAGCCCCCAGGCTCAACAGTAAGGTGACTTGCAAGGCGTAGCAGGGAGANGACTTGCAAAGCTTCACATCTGNGCCAGGAGCCACGGTCGACGCGCCAGCGTACTTCCTAGTCTTCTGGGCGGCTCAGGAGNCAATAATCNGAAGTTGGCCAAGGCCGTTTAGGGCCCTTGCTCGTCGTCGAACCCAGCTTCTTACATTTTAGGCTGCTGGGAAATGTCTACAGGTCANNGAATCTCTCGGCATCGGTGGCATTGTCGTCGAAACGAATCATGTTGCGATCATCGTCTGGCCGAGCTCCCCTACTGCGCAGGAGATGGTGGCTCACGCCATACCTTATCGCTGCACCACCACCAGGGAGGCTTAGGAGATGAAAGCCTTCTCTACGCTGCATGCCCTCCTTGCAGCAGCTCTTCCTATCGCTGTTTACAGCGCCCAGATACCCTTCCATTCAGATGTACCAGAACAAGCTACGGGGCAGAAGCAGTGGAAGTTCGACGTTGGACCGTCGCCTAACGCGACCGAAAACTACATCTTCGAATCGGTATCATCTCTCCTGCAACAGTGGCCCAATACCAGATACCGAAACGGTGAGATACCACGCCATGCAGCACGTCGGGTATCCTGACTCATGTCGCAGGGCATACAATCGTTCCTGTGACGATACCTCGCAATACCCTCCTATACCACGGTACATGGCACAAGCAAGTACCCTCATTCCCCGACTGGGTAGCCACGGATCCGGAGCACTCCCAAATCTTTTGCGTTACGTCCGACGTGGAGAAAGGATGCTGGCAGCTAACCCTTGCCGTGACGCGCCCGCTAAAAGTGCTTCACTTCGACGGGAGCAGCGCCGCAAAGATGCAGGGAAGCATGGACGCACAGGATATCATCGCCTGGGGCCAGGTCGAGCCGAAGAGGATATTCGATGAAGCCAGCAGAATCAAGGATCTCTGCGCGTGGGGGAAGAAGTACGATATTGACGGTTTCTTGAGGTGCGTGGTATTCAACGTGAAGGATTCGATCGTGTTTAACGCCCTTGGATAGGATGGAAATGAACTTGTGGGTACAGCGACGATGATGTGATGAGACCCAGAGCTCACATTCACTCTACAGCGAAATCATGCTCTGCGACTTCACAAAGAACGTCGAAGTCGTCTCCTTCCTCAATCTTATCCCACCGCGCCTGATGGACGGGCCGCCCCTTCCCAAGATGCCAGGACCAACACCCCCTGACGCGCCTCCACACCCAGGGAATAAAAGTGAGCCCCGGTTGCTCGGAATATATCGAGTCATCGAGTCTGGCCACACGCACAACCACTTCCCTGGAGAAACGCGCGCCCAACTTGAACTCAGCCGACTGGTCTCCTTCTACGACATTGACACCTTCCCAAGTCTCATCGAATCGCGGTCTAACCAAGAGAGATTCTTCCACCGGGTAGCGTCTATCAGTAGCGAAGATAGAGAGCGCCTGCTCTACAGATTGGACGAAGTCTTATCTTCCCCGAAGTCCCCCGAAGCGGTGTAGACTGGACGAGCCTCATCCGAGTCATCAAGCATCGATATGCCGACCGACTAGAAGTTCTGCAATACATGCTGAACAAAACCAAGAAACCAGAGGAGACGATTCAGGACGTCCACGCATACGTGCAGACTATGCTCGCCCCGTACATCCTCAACTCTGCGAAACCAGAAGATTCGAGTGCGAGCATCGAGTGGGCTGCTCCAGTCTTTGAGCATTGCGCTTCAACTCATACCAAGACCGCTCACACAACTTTGCGGTCAAAGCTGACACCGTCTGAGCACTTGATCTTGCGTGCGGTCGACGGGGTACTGCACGAGGTTTGTCGTGTTTTAGTGGGGGTGTGGGCGGATGGCGTTGTGAAAGTCAAGCGAGGTTCTAAGAACCACATTGACAATCCAATCAAAGTGGTTTCCGACTGGAGTTCGCGAATAAACGGCCTGGTCGAATGGCTAGACTGGAACGAGTGGGTTAAATGCAAGCCATCGTGCGAATTCGAAGTACGTTGATACTCCTCGATCTGACCTGATGTTTCTCTAACAATCGTGGTACAGGAAACTTGCTACCTTCCCACCTGGCCTTTCCTTCACGGTAAAGGGTGGCCGAAAGCGCCGCCCGTCCCTCCTAATTCTCAGAGGTCGGTCAACCCGGAGGATCCAACATCCAAACGGGACCGCATGCACGGCTGGGTGAGGGACTTCACATCGAGTGAGAACGACGATGACGATTACTGGCGTCGCCCTCAGCCGAAGTGCATCCGTAGAGTCTTCCCCTATGAAATCCTGTAGCCTTGGGCAAGTCAGGGTTTGGAAGTGAGATGTTTGGAAGTGAGATGTCCGATTAGTATAGATTAGAGGTATTCGTCCGCACAGTGACAATCTATGTAGAACCCGGAAAAAGTCTATGGGGGAGTGAAAGTCAAGTTTTCCTAGTAACCCGTCAAAGAACATACTGATACACCAAGGTTGATTAGCGTATACCTCACGACAGAGCCTTCAGCAACTCACAATGAATTCGTCGTTCTGCAAATCCGTCAAATCCTCAAACGCCCTCTTGCCCAGATTCGATCCATCAGGCGAGCAAATCCCGTCTTTCTCGTTTTCCGCTGTCGTCATGGAATAGTCGATGATCTTCGCGGACTTGCCGGCAGCAACACGACGTCCTTCGTTCCTTTTGTTGAGGAAGTGAAGGTAAGCAGCGGTGAGGACGGTGAGAGTAGCAGCGCCTGAATAGCAGATGATACAGGCTCGAATGCCTATGGAGGATTGTACTTTCAGCGACTCGCCTAGCAGATTAGAGGAGGAGCAGTGCGTACCAGAGTGGTAGTACGGCCCGTCCTTAGGGTCGAATAGTAGCGGCCCAATCTGCGTAGATTCATGTAGGGATAAGCCTAAGGCGATCATTGGAATGGGATACCACGTACGATCGCTCCAGTATATGAGCCCATGATGGTCATCGCCGTCGTCTGTGTATCAAGAGCATCAGTCACACTGAACCAAGGTAACGCGAAGACGTACTGAGGCTTTCTTGGTATGACCTGCTGTATTGACAGCTTGCCATCCCAACATGGTCGGAGTCACAGCTGACGATGCAGAGAGCAAGTAGTACGCAACAAGCAACGCAGCATGGTGCTCTTTCTCCCTTCCGGTAGTGTAGAGGATGACTTTTGGAGCGTATTGAGAACGGTTAGGCGATAAATCATAAACGAAGAGCTCACTCATTCCGATTACACAAGGGATGAGGAAGATCAGGATAACAGGAGACTTGCTCTGGATTTTGGTTGAGACCCACTACTGCACGATCAGGGTCGCGGAATTCGGGTGGCACACGGACAGGACATACGTAAGAGAGAGCCATAGCAATTACTTGCAAGGCGCCGTATGGTATCAAGAAAAGCATGGTATCGTACCTTCTCAAGGTGCATCAGCAGTGTCAGAATGAATCGCCTGAGGGACATACCCATCGTATCCGAAGCCTCTCACAATCAAAGGGCCAAAGACATTGATAGCACCACCAGGGATGGCGTGGAGGATGAGAAGACCCATCCAAAACCAGCTCTTGGGATCCAGTAGGGTTTCGAAAACCTGTTTCACTTTGAACACCTTCGTCTCCACACCCTGTTGGTTGGCACGAATCCTCTTAACTGGGGTCAGAAGCTATGCTGAGAGACGGTCGGCAATTGACGCACCTCGACGGCGATAACCTTCTCTTCTTCGGTCAAGAACTTGCTCTTGACCGGGTTATCCGGGAAGAAGAAGAAGCTGGGAAGACGTAGGTTATTCAGCTTTAGCTTTGCCGAAGGATCGTGAAAGGGGCGTACCTAGCAACTCCAGTGGCTGCTGTGATACCACCCAGGACTATGAAAGCGATCTGGTACGAATGGACAGAACCGTTGCTGATATGCCCAAAGCCATACATGATAAGGCTTCCCACTATATCGACCCAGCCGACGTTCGAGAACCATACTGTGTCCTTCTGAGCTATGAATGTGACAGCGAGTCATACGTGGAAGACTCACTTGTCAACCGAAGGCCCTGCTCCTGGCGCTTGTACCACATCTGACCTATGAGGATGAACGCAGCTTGGGTAGAGGTTTCAAATCCGCCCAGCTGGTGGTATGCTTATCAGACAAAGCGATGGATGGAGGCTGGGATAGGCGGCTTACGAAGAACCTCGATACCAACAGGCCAGTGAAGTCACGGGCAGCCGCCATGCATGCTAGTGTGGTCCCCCAGCAGATAACCAGGATGGGAATGTAGATGGAGAGTTTGAATTTGACGAGAAAGTAAGCTGACAAAGGTTGGAGGACCATTTGTGCAATCCTGAAAGTAAGCCTGTGAGTCCTATGAGCGTTGATATAGCCAGGGGAAGACTCACGGCGCTACGGATCCGACAAGAGAGTATTGGTCTCCCTGTAGATGATCCTCTCGAACGATTCCAAAGACGGAAGACAAAGCGAGTATGTGTTTGTCCATGACTTGAGAGGGAGATCAACACGGTGTAAGTGAACGGTTCGAGGAAGCACCTTACATTGTAGGAAATATATGATGAACAGAACAGGCATGACACTGGAAAGTCATAGTTGACAAGGATGGGAGAGGTTGCGAGATAGAACGGCTCACTGTCTATCTATTTTCCGGAGTACGCGTTTGTTCTCCTCAGGCGTCACGTACCGGATGGTGTCTGAGACTATGTTAAGTGCATCATCCCCTTGGATGGCCGGGCTCCCATCATCGACGCCTCTGGGAGTACTGGCGTGTTGCGCCTTTTCTGAATCTTCGTGCTCCTGAATGGGGGACAGCGACGTGATTTCTGGCGTGCTCGAAGAACGCTGCACTGCCAGTTTACCTGCCAGGGGCGTGGATCTCGGAGTGGACTCAGAGGGTGATTTGGTGGTTACCATGTCGCTCTAGGAGCAAAGTGGAGCGGAAGCCCAAGCTTTATAGCCCATAGGTAGGGGAAATCGCCCAGTGTCCCCTTCTAGAGCCATAACGCGCGATCTGCGGGCCTTCCTTCCTGTTGGAAGGCCTGTTGGAGACGCACAAGGAGTCGTGTGCACTTGCATCTTCCTTGAGAAGGGCTAACTAGGTTCGGGAGGTCATATCAGCAGGATGAATCAAGGGTGCAAACGCTCAGGTCTAGTCTGGAGCTTGCCTTCTTCAACTTGATGCATGCTTCCTCCTCGTCATTGAGGCTGTTCCGCAATGGCTTGGCAATTCAAAGGGCTGGGCCTTTTTATTCCAAATTATTCAGCCTGCTATAGCCTACCCTGCATCCCGAGCTCGAACTTCCCTCGGGATGGTGACAATGGTGATGGTTCAGGGCGAAACAAGCGCTGACGCGCCTCGGGCGCGGTAACGACGCGATGATGGCATCAGCCAACCCTAGCTTCAGGCTTGAGCAAAAAATCTCGCCCTCCTTGTCTTCAACCTCATCGTCCTGCAGCTATGAATCCCCAGGTACGCTGGAAAGCGTATTGAATTGAAATATGGTGCATTAATAACGGTATAGCTAGGGTACAAACTCGCTGAACCGGTCCATGACCGGCCTATGGGCCAGGCGAAATAAATTGAATCTTAATAGTGCCCCTGTAACTCCAGAACCGCCAGTAACCCCTGCTGAAGAAGTCGCGACGCCTCCAGAACCAGTATCCGAAAAACCTCTATCCACAACTCAACTGGCATCCGCCTTGGAGCCATCTGAACCGGTCGCAACTCCTACAGGAAAGCGGAAGGTTCGATCCTCGCGCACCGGAGAGGGCAGTAGCTCCAAAAGGACCAAGATATCTTCGGGCAGTTCCTCTCAGACGGCGAAGGAATATGCGGCTCCATCCGCGAGGTTAGCTGATTTGGGAGGAGTGGAGGCGTGCATCGAGAAAATGCTGGAGTTAGTTGCGATGCCGCTATGCCATCCGGAAGTCTATATCCACACAGGCGTTCAGCCTCCTCGAGGAGTTCTGCTGCATGGGCCTCCAGGTTGTGGAAAGACTCTTTTGGCCAATGCCATTGCTGGGGTGCGTCTCTTACTTTCTCGATCCCGTTCATCTTAGCTAACTTGAATGCAGGAGCTGGGCGTGCCGTTCATCAATATCTCTGCCCCTTCCATCGTATCAGGGATGTCCGGAGAATCTGAAAAGACGCTTAGGGACACGTTTGAGGAGGCGAAGAAGGCCTCTCCATGCCTACTCTTCATTGACGAAATCGATGCTATCACCCCAAAGCGAGAAAGCGCCCAAAGAGAGATGGAGAGGCGAATAGTTGCCCAGTTCCTCACCTGTATGGATGGTAAGCAGGCTTCTGACTCAAAGATACCGGTTCTCTGAACACGATCTGCAGAACTCTCCTGGGATAAGAACGATAACAAGCCTGTGATTGTCATAGGTGCGACCAACCGACCAGATTCCCTGGATCCCGCTCTTCGTCGCGCAGGCCGTTTCGACCACGAAATAAGCATGGGTGTGCCGGACGAAGAAGCCAGGGCCAAGTGCGTGGTGACATATCTGTTACATTTACCGGCACTGACCTCACATCAGAATTCTGAAAGTACTTTGCGCCAAGCTTCGCCTTGAGGGTCACTTCAACTTTTCAACATTGGCCAAGGCGACACCAGGCTATGTTGGTGCCGACTTGTCCGCACTCACAGGGGCAGCGGGAATCATTGCCGTCAAGAGAATCTTCAAACAGCTTTCCGAGGGAACCCTCGTACTTCCCGAACCGGTTTTGGAAACTGTGCAGCCAAACGGTGATGGAGATGTGGCCATGGTGGACGCAGTACCTCCAACATCCGACCCATCTAATGCACAGGAAGAGCGTGCTCCCCCTGCCCCGACCGAAGCAGCCGTACAACTGCCCTCCTCAAGCTTCTCTGGGCTCGCTTCTTACCTCTCGCCGACTTCTATTGGCCATTTCTTGATTGCCCACCCTGACCCGCTTACAGAGGCACAACTGGCTCCCCTCTGCATCACATCGGAGGACTTTGACGCCGCTCTCAAAGAGGTTCAGCCTTCGTCGAAACGAGAAGGCTTCGCTACGGTACCTGGCGTTACTTGGGCAGATATCGGCGCTCTGCATTCCATCCGCGAAGAGCTGCACATGTCTATCGTCGAACCTATCAAGCGGCCCGAGCTGTTCAACGCCGTCGGCATTCAGGCTCCTTGCGGCGTTCTGATGTGGGGACCTCCTGGGTGTGGTAAAACGCTCCTGGCGAAGGCGGTCGCCAACGAGTCAAGAGCGAACTTCATGAGCGTGAAGGGCCCAGAGCTACTCAATAAATATGTTGGTGAGAGTGAAAGAGCCGTACGCCAGGTCTTCTCGAGGGCTCGCGCTTCATCCCCATGTGTGATTTTCTTTGACGAGTTGGACGCTCTCGTTCCGAGGAGAGATGACAGTCTTGTAAGTAATCTCCGCCCGCTCTCCATTTGTTCCGCCTTATTTACTTCGTCTTAGTCCGAATCATCCGCCCGAGTCGTCAATACGCTCTTGACGGAGCTTGACGGCCTCGAGTCAAGAAAGGGCGTGTATGTTATCGCAGCCACGAATCGACCGGACATGATCGACCCAGCGATGGTTCGCCCTGGGCGACTTGACAAGCTTCTCTACGTCGATCTCCCCTCAGCCGACGAGCGAGCGGAGATCGTACGGACGATGACGCGCAAGCTGCCTTTGGGGGGATCAGGCGAAGGCGAGCAGGTCCGGCAATCTATCGAAGCGCTAGTCAGGGAGAGATGCGAAGGATACAGCGGCGCAGATCTCGCATCCTTAGTCAGGGAGGCAGGTGTTGTCGCCCTCCGAAGGACCCTCGGATCTTTCCATCGAAACGGAGGGGAGTGGGCAGGAAGTGCTGATCAAGATACTGCAGCTACTCCTAGTATCTTCGTGGACATCTCGGACTTTGCTGGGGCTCTGGATAAAATTGGGCCCAGTGTCAGTGCGGCGCAGAGGAGGAAGTACGAGGCGCTCAGGAACAAGTTTGCAGGACCTCCTGTCAGGGTGGGCAGAGATGAGGAGGAGAAGAGGGTCGACTCTGACAAGATGGCTGCATGAGGGGCCGGTATCAGCACTTCGTTTAGCTGGGTGGAGGCACACTTCATCCTTTACGCCCCATCTAACAGAAAAATGCGGCAATCAATACTTATGCTGCCAATACAAGCTGACGCTTTGTTCAGTTAGATGGTGCGATCAAGCGCTGTGGCCTGGGTCAGCTTGGGTTCCAGATCCTCCTCTACTTTCTGGCCTCCGCAGTCTTCTTTCAAGGAAAACGCAATCTGTTTGCTTTGTGCTGCACATATTCGTCAACTACGGTGAGTCATGGCAGATTCTGTATCCCTGGACAGGTACTGCGGGCACATTAAATGAGACTGCGAGGCAGTTTTCATATAAGCTGCAATTGTTCTACATCGGGCTGCGCCACCGCGAAAAAGGCATCCTCTCGACATCGCCTGCAAATCCCTTGCGCCGGTCATGAAGGTGTTCGTGTAGCCTCGAGCTATCTCATCCAATAACGTGCGGCCTGTTACATGGAATCCAGGACCCTGGTGAATGGCGGTGCATTCTGGCGTACCTCAACCTAGAAACATACCCCTCGATCTGGATGGCGAGTCTTCATGGGACAAGGGCGGCTATGTCGGCGCATTGCCTTCCCCCTGCCAGGGGATTAATCCTGTCAGGGCGCTTGAAAACAAGCAGGATGTCACAACCGTCAAGCAGTGCGATGACGTTCAAGGGGATGCCGATATGACCACGGATATCGAGCACCTTGAAGAGAGGCGCCGCCTTATCTCCGGAAGAGCCCACTATGGGCCTTGATCTGGATATAAAAACAAAGTCTGGCTAACTCTGTAGAATTGGTTTGACTCTGGACAGCCCCGAGCCAATTTTCCCCCTGTCACCCACGATTTTCCCTCCCCAGTGTGGGCGCCTGTGGTGCACGCACGCGCGCATTCATGGATCCAACGGTGGTCTCAAAGCTCTCCGTCCTCGCTGGACTGGTTAGAAGTGCCAAGTTCGTGTCGGTGAGTGCCAATTACTTGCGCCTCGGACCCTAACAATCCATCTGACGAACACCCCCATTCAAACTCTTCTTGATCGTCGTCCGTATATGTTTCGCCACAGTACTTTCACGGTAAAGTCGATTCAATGACACATTTGGAGAGATGGCAAACTGAGAGAGGCTCATACGCGTTCGCCCAGCTGCGAGCTTCTGCATCATGGTATGTGGGCGATTCGCGCGCCACAGTATCCGTGAGTGCAACCCTAACGAAAGTGT
>JANDKE010001208.1:0-16031 GCA_027627275.1 Coprinellus aureogranulatus
CCCCGCACCGCAGCCTCGGCGGCCCAAGCCTCTCGCCAACCGACAACGCCGACCGCAAGAACTATTCATTCATTGCCCTACCCGGCAACGCGGTCAAGAAACGGCCTCGTCGTCGATACGATGAGATCGAGCGCTTATACCAGTGCTCGTGGCCTGACTGCACTAAGGCGTATGGTACTCTCAACCATCTCAATGCCCACGTTACCATGCAGAAGCATGGTCCGAAGCGTAGCCCCGCTGGTTCGTCCGCATTCCTGATCGTACTTGCTTCATCGTATTAACGATCGCTGCTTAGAATTCAAGGAACTCCGCAAACAATGGAGGAAAGCCAAGAAGGAGGCAGAGGGACAGGCGAACCTCGAGCACCTTCGGCGTGCCAGCTTTGGCTCCTCTCACGACTACGACTACGACTCTCCTCGGTTCGCCTTCAACAACTCCCCTCAGCGTTCTCACCTCATGGACTTCCCGTCGTCGATGCCCGTCAGCCAGTCCTTCAACCATGGCCAGTTCTCCGACGGCGGCGACCATCACTACGGCTCCTACCACCGAGACGACACCGCCATCTACTACAGGAGCTCGCGAACCCACTATGAGGATTGCCTCCCCTCTTCATGGCAGATCCCTGCTCCTATCTCGAGGAGTGTACCCTCAGAGTTCTTCACACATTCTTCCCATGCGACACACCAGGTTCCCCATCTTTTGGTTACCGATTCCATTCATCCCCACTCCGCGCCGATGCCCCCTCCACCTCGTCGAATCATCAACCGACTACCTCCCGACAGCACACTACTCACACCACTCCCTTCGTATCCTGTCTCCTCAACCACCTCGGTCCCCATGATGGAACCCCTCGCCTTCCCTAGTGGCACCTTCGACCTCGGCGACGACAATTCGCGACCCAGCACCGGCTACACAAATACCAGTAGCACCTTCTTGGGAGGAGACGAACATGATCAACACCGCGTTTAATCTGTTCAACTCTTCCGTGATCTTCCATCCATTTTCCCTCCATCTCCGCCTCATCAGTCAGTATGTCTTCGTCCACTTTCTTGAAGTTAATCCCTTGCAATATCTTATATCACCATCGTCTTCGCTGTCTATAATTATTCTACTATGCTATATCCTAGATCTACCGTCGTTCTCATTGCCATGTTGTCGTTCCACATCCCTTCCATCGTCGTTTTCATTCGCTCTGTCTTCTTCCGCACATCATGGTCCTGGGTATTCGTCACATTATGTATCTTTACCACTCTTCCTCCATAGCTTATGCGCCACCTTTTCGTCTCATCGTACACGCACACACACATCCCCAAGCGCCCTTTCATGTATCTACACCCTCTTTTTCTCTGTTCACAAAGAACGCTTTGATATCACCTTCCAACGTTTAATGTTCGTACAACTGTAGCGGGTGCTTTACCAACGTTAATTAGTGGGACAAACACCGACGCTTCTGCGCAGAAAGTCGACATGTGTGGAATCTGATGAAGGTCTCCGTCGAGCAACCGCATGAACTCGCAAGGCGACGCTTGCGAGCGCCCATCGGTCTACCACACGTCGCGTATGTTGTCCTCCGAGATCTTTCATTAGTATATCCCTCTTCAACCAATGAGAGGAGTTGAGATGGAGCCTCTACGCGCCTCTCCGGGCGGCGGATGAAGGATAAGCGAAGAAAACGCCCGTATATTTCCAGCAATTCCGAACCACACACCTTGAAACGTAAAACAGAATCCACGTGAGAATGTGATTTTCGCATCCGGATGCTCTTCCAGTCCAAATTCGAAGCAAATGGGCCAGGCAGAAGGTTTGGGCGAGCGGCCTCTGTGGGTGCTTCCTGACCGTGTCATGAATTGACACATTCCTTTGATGGGTTCTTCTCAGTTTGTGTTCTTTGGTCAGTCCTGCGCCGACATGCCCTGCGTACGTACATGTTTGAATGTATGGATGTGGGGTACCGGCCTACCCAGACCTTGTCGTCGGATGGACGAAGGCAACGATGTGTTTAATTGCTGATGGGGCAGGGTCCTTCGCGAAGCCGTAGAGTTTGGTAAGTTTGCGAGTATAATAAACTTCGAATCCTGCGAAAGCCTTCGTCCAGAGTTCTGTGTTCAAACTGACATCGACAGCTATCGCGTCCTTGCGTATCGCACCCTGACGGCGTGAGTGCGAAGCTACCAGGAAACGCTGATCGCGAAGATTTTGGCTGTCCTCCCACAGATAAAAAAGAAGGGCGGTGTTATGGATGTTGTGTAGTGATTGCATTCACCACATAGACATCTTATCGCCCGTTCGATCTCCTTATAATATATCTTCTTTAGGACGCCATTCGTTCAGGGTAGCGACGAGGGACCGTTGCCTATTCTAGAGCATCATAATCTCGAGGACCCTACGCGGAGGATGGATGCTCGATTGGATGTATCTCGAGGGTGTCCGGCTCCACATATATGAAGGCTCCAGCAGTAATTTCCGGATGCACTTCTCTGCGTCGCGTGTCGTAAGGTGTCAATGGAGTAGCGCGACCCTCTAGGAGAGAGAGCGAGCAAGCCAAGACGCTTCCAGACCCCGAGTATCAAGAACACCCAAGTCGACGATCTGGGAAAAGAAGGAAAGATAAATAGTATTCTGTCAACCATACCCTTGGCCATACCGCAAGTCGGAGAGAAGGCGACGACTTCTAGAAGGTCTGCGGCAAGTGGCTCAATCGTTCCAAGGAGCACCCAGCTGCCCCCGAAGTGTATAGCGTCCAGGACGAATTCCTGAGACTTCGGACGCAAGAAGATTGCTGTGCCAGTGAAGCGAATAAGGTCGCGTCTACATCACAGGCTGTCACATCTGGGCAAGGCCTGAAGCGCCCGAAAGGGTGCTTTGCTGACTGTAAGGCGCCGACAATCTTCTTGTCCCAGTCAACTGGAAACGTTACGATGCGCCCACAGAATAGATGACGTCGACGGAGGCAAGACCATCGGATCCCTGGGCCGGATAATGGGACAAACGAGTGTACAGCTCTCCATCCTTTGTATCATACGAATCAGTATCAAAACGGAGGAGGTGATTCAAGTAAACGTACCCACCTTGCGAATTGCGTTCGTTGCTCGATTCATCAGGGCAGAAAAGTACAAGCAAGCCTATGGGATGCGGCTGGAGTATCACCCTAAACGTCTGTCCTTATTGGCAGATGTCGGGGCGCTTTCTGAGTTCGCCGAAGTACGCGATGCCCAGAGTGAGCGGGTGACGATCACCTCTTCCGACTTCCAGTCTTCGCGGATATGTCGAACTTCACCTTGCCGGCCGCCTCATAAGACCGGAGACAGTAACCTCAGAAAAATTTGCATTCTTCACGGAGGCTGACTTACCTCGGTGAGAATAACAGACGTTGTTGGTGAGCCCTCCATTGTGGCCGTCTAGCACAGAAAGGATCTGAAAAGAGGACCTCGAGGCCCAGCCAACTACGCTCGGCATTTTCCGCATCACTGTGATCCGGAGATTCGGCCGGCGCGAGATTGCGGACTGCGGGNAACCGCCTCTGGTGACGACATGCACAGTAGCAACNGGACATAGGGCGCAATGGAGATCATCTCCAACTCTTCCTCTACCTTCATCATCTCGAGCTCGCTTTATCATTGCNTCGAGCNCTGAGCTTCATACTATCGANACGTGCCTGATCACCAGTCCACCAGATCTTCGGAAAGGTGCTCACCATTTGTACGGTTCTCGTCTCATCTTATCAGCGAGTAAGCTGGGTGCTCATTCGCTACCCTCTACTGCCGCAGGCGATACGCAACGATGGTTTCTCTCTCGGATCTCCCGGTTGAGATACTACAAGATAACCTNCTGCCATTTCTACCTGCGAAAGAACTTCTGAGGCTCACATGCACCAACAAGGTGAGGGATGGTGACGGTCTTTTGCGCCGTTTCTTCCGTCCATTCATGCTTTCCTTCAGGCATTCGCCGCTTTATGCTCGGATGAAGCCATCTGGAAACGCAAACTGGTTGCCGATTTCAANTATACTGGTGCGGGGACTGCTCGTACCAGCGGTTGGAAGGTGATCTACCGCGGACTNCACAGGCCCAAAGGTGACGGTTCCTTACCTTGCACAATTCACGCGTAGCTAACAAATTTNTCAGTATATGTATGGGGGTGCGATACTCATCGCTTTACCCTGGTTTCGTAAAATTAAAACGAGTTCTTGCAGAGAAAGGGCAAATGGTCGACTCGGTGTCGTCGATTTCCCNAAACGAAGCGTCCAAGGTGTCCCTTTTCCATTCCAACTCAAGTTTCCACCCAGTACTCGCATCGTCAGCCTTGCAGCTGGAGGCATGTGAGTACACTCTGCATTATGCTTTCGCTCCGATNACCAACAATCAAATGCACAGGTCATTCTACGCTTTGGACTCGGAAGGCTCAATGCACGTCTGGGGTAAGAGTCCGATCTGGACAATNTGGGATAAGCTTTNTAATTATGAATTTCAGGTACCTTGGATGGNAGTANCTATGCATTGGATAGCGACGGTTTCTCCGAGTCGGGGAAGGTNGCACACACNCCTCACAGACTCCTGATGCCCAGTCCTATTCGCAGTGTCAGGTAAGCTTCTTACCTCGCCCCATGATTATCTGCTGAATGTGATATCATAGCTGCGGGAGATTGCACGCCTCTGCCCTGGACTCTCGGAACAGAATNTGGAACTTTNTCAACTGGGGTCGGCCTTTCAGTATTGACTCCCCAGTCCTGCACGATCCGTCGGCGCCGCCTGTGCAGGTNGAATGTGGCTGGTCCTTTTCTGCTGTACTTCTCGCATCTGGAGAGATCTTTATCTGGTGGCCGTTCAGTGACCCCCTAGCTCGGGTCATCCAAGAGCATAAAGATGCTATGGATTCCGATCCGAGCAAGAAGGCCCGCGCAACCGACAAACGCGAGATTCCNTGTGTCACCTGGAATGTCGATTCGGTTGACCTCGCAAGGTTGCCTCCCTTGCCCGAGCTGCCTGTTCTCAAGAGTACCGGGAATGCTGCGTATGATCAACCTCCTCGGATTATCCAGATCGCTGGATTAGACAAGCGCATTGTTGGNGTCACNGACCAAGGACATGTCCTCGCTTTNGGTAGCCTCNGTGAACCTGAGCANTTAACGAANGGCNGNTGGGAATATGTGAGTGCTCGAGNGAATCACTGTATCATNGGTNAATTAACTATTGCTTGNNAGCTNCCCAACTTCAGCGATCTTGATGTAGTTCGTCANAACAAGGCGTTCAAGGATAACCTTGCAGCTNCCCCTGACGTCATGAAGATAACCCATGTAAGCGCTATGCATTCCATTGCCCTGAGCTCTATTNACANTACTCCATTCAGGTCACCGGGAACTTCAGGCACTTCGTCGCCTACTCTACTGGATCGAGCTCTCTGGTCCTCATCGGCGAAGATACCTCTACGCCCGAATCCCCACCTGATATTAAACCGGAATTGCAAAACCGATCTGTCATTTCCGTTGCGATTGGAGATTGGCACANNGCTGCGCTCACNGCAGATGGCAAGGTTTTAACTTGGGGAGAGTTCTCTTCCGGAGCNCTTGGGCTTGGAGACCCCGCGAAGCTGGCTCCTGGTACTCCAGGAGCTTACTCTGCCAATCAGGGCCGACGACAAGCTCGCCCTGCGACGGTTGTAACCCCAACGGAAGTTAGGTTTGATTATGGGACGAAAGAACCGAGGGACNGGTTNGCGTTTGCAATTACCGCTGCAGGATGGCATACAGGGGCCCTTGTAATGGACTTGGANGTNAGTNTTCTTCANGCGGTGATTGNTTCATGAAACNCGATTNNTGACACGAGNGTTTCATTTCCTCCATCTTCTTGTGCATCTCCCCNGTCTCCTCTTCACGNCCNGCAGCCCAAAGGAGACGAGGAAGACGTCTATGAAATGGAGGAACCCGACGAGCCTTTGGCTCCTCCGAGCTACCTCCCTCACCAACAGCCTGGGGAGACCCCNCCGATTCTACCTGCACGTGGACCAGGTCCTTTCAGAGTTGGCATCGCTCACGCTCGTGGTCTNATGCTTGCACGCGGACNTGGTCGNGGACATGCCCAAGGCCAAGCCGGAGGNAGCGGTGATGCGGTTTGAACTCGATATGCGAAACGCNAATNTGGAACAAGAAAATGCGGATTGGAAGGGCCTGGAACTCGGTATGCTTTCGCCGTGCTGTACTCGTATTTACGACAATGTAACGACAGGAANACGAAGATCAAGTAAAGATGGAAAGGGTGAATGTAATAACNTATTCGTATATCATCATCACTGTTTCANNCGGCCGAACAAATTCCCNAAACGCAACCTGGGCAATCGACTCTTCACCGCCGCCGAAGTCNCCTCTCCGACCTTGGCAGCCTCCTGCTCGCGACGGACACTATTCTCGTCGACAATACTCCGTTGGGAAGAAAAGCTGGGCAGCCCGAACGAGCCAAGTTTNCCAACCTTTTCNATACGGCTGAGGGATCNTCGTGCAAATGAATGCTTTCTGCGAGGTGGNCCNTCCATGCTGGGTGANGCNGAGGGCATGATNGAGGGAGANCTCTCCGATTCAGCCAGTCTTATAAGAGGGAGGAGGGGACTGCATGAGGTGGGAGNGGCCTTNNGACTNGACACGGCTGGCTTGGATTTCAGCGCTGGAGTGGGTGGGGTCGCCGGCTGAAGCGTAGGTGGACTCTCGCGACGAAGAGGAGGATACCNNGAGGACGTGCGATTGATGGAAGAGGCTTTGATGAAGCCCANTGAGCCACTACCCGCCGTCTTTCCATTGAGGTCTTGTACNCCAGTGTTTCGAGGTAACGGGCGACGCGTCGGGNTCTGTGTNTCAATATGCTGAGCGATCGCTTCTTCATCGTCCTCACTCGTCCCGATACTGGANTCATCCNCACTAGTTTCGGATGGCTCAGGTGGGTANCTCCGAATCGTNGTGGGCAGAGGCGCGAATCTGACCTCCTTGAACGGTTTCTTCAAGATCATAATGGAAGAGAGNGATCCATGNCTGGCTAGGACAACAGGTGGAGGNGCATTCCTGCTATGCGNAANCTGCCCCTTCCGGCTGAGATCCCCACCTCTAGCGCGTTCTGNCGATCGAGTNGGGAGACCGGAAAGCGGGGGGAGTTTTCGTTGGTACGAAGATTGGAATGCGTTGGCTCCGGCGTTGGCGTGCAGCGTTCAAAGTGATACCGCGCCTAACGGTACGAATTCCGGTCGCAGAGTCATCTGACAGTGAAGCCGATGCGCTGCTAAGGGATGGCTTCGACGTCGGTGTCGCTCCGCGCCGGCGCACTGCGCGTTGCCTAGGCTGAAACGCTGGACGCGAGGGTGGCTTAGCGACGTCAGGATGGTGGGACGTAGCAGCTGTCGCCGTTATTGGAGGGTAAATCTTCGACAGACGAGTACCAAAGTCATTCTCCGCGGGGTATACTTTCCTGACAGTGGCCACTGGTTTTGTTGACGGGCGGCTAATGCGAGACGTGACACCTGAAGTTTGAGGCTTACTGAACGGGGTCGAAGCAGTAAAATTCGTGGCGTCACAGTCAACGGTAGGTGCGACAGTGTTGTGCGAGGTTTTATCTGGTGGCGGTGTGCTGGCGTTTAGCGTGGCCATCTGGACGCGTAGAGTGTTTATCATATCCGATGTTGGAATGGACGTCCGTTTCCGATGGGTCTGGGTAGTTAAATCATCACTGGGCAAACCGGAGGCGTGTGTCGGGCATGAAAGGTTGGGAGGCTTGGCGAAGATTGGCGCAGGCCGTCGCTTCTTGGGTCGCTCCTGCCCCGTCGTTCCCTTGCTGTGCGAGGGGGTCGGTATCCTTGAGCTCGGAGTCGGAGCAGCTCCGCGAGGCGTGGGTGGCGGGATGCGACTCTTCGGTGCAGGGATGGCTGAGGGCTTGGGAGACGAAATTGTTTTTGCACCTTCCTCATCCCGAAGCGGCGCAGCTGGGCGAGGGCTAGGGTGCGAGGAAGCGGGTTGGGAGACGCGACGCCGGATATCTGCGATCACCTTGGAGTAAAGTGTAGGAGGAAATATTGACCCTTCGGCTATCCAGTCTAGCTCGCGGGCGATCCTAGCTCCCGCCCATGGAATGTGTCCCGGTGGATCGGCAACGCGAGGTAATGCATCCTGCACAGAGCCCATATTCAGCTCGCCACCTCCGCAGTTGTATCAAGCATACTCACCACCCAGCTAGTAACGCACGTCGGCTCCTCCTGTATTTGCTTGATGCGAGGTGAAGTTGGCGCAGCGATGATAACCCGAGACCTGTTCCCACTGTTCGGCGAGTCCTTCGGCGAGTATAGAGGCGGCGACAGTGTCAGGATATTGTCTTTCAGCGGAATAATATTAGGCGGGGAAGAGGTTTGAGGAGTTGGCAATTGATCAGGAAAGCTGACAGAAGAAAGTGAAGCGAAGATAGACTCGGAAGATAGAGACGGAACAGTGGCAGGTGGGGGAGTTGGTTCCGCTGCCCCGGCTTGCAGCAGGCAGAGGTGTTGTTGTCAGAGGACATCTTGCCAGCACTGAGGCTGTAGGTGAGGGTGTGGGGTGAGATGGTGGCGCCCTCGATGGGGGTGTAATGACGAGCGGGGGATGCGGCGCCAATAGAAGAGTAACTGTAGTCGCCTACACTACCCGAGAGACTCAAGGAGCTGTTGAAGGCGACAGGGGAAGTCGTTTGCGGGACTGTGGGCAAGGGAGGGTGATGTCAGAAATGTGCTGCGCGAAACTATGAACGGGAGTGGACTTACGACCGAGACCCATGAATGCAGGAGACTGGGGATGCTGGAGATAAGAGTCGAGGCCGCTATCCATGTAGTTGAACTCTTGAGGGGAGGCTGTTGCCCTGAAGGAAGGCGAGGAACTCGGTGCTGTTGTCGGGGTCGGAGGGGGTGGGGTCCCATGACAGATCTGGTCGAGGGTGAGCTTGACCAAAGCTTGACCTCGGCGAGGGCGCGCTTGACGGGGGGTCGATCTCCTTGAGGAGAGGCCCAATGAGGTCCTTGAGCTCCTCACGGATGAGCTTGGAGTTGGCCGTCTGCATCGTTCATAATCAACGCGACGTTCAGAACAGCTTCGGTGCTTGCAGAGGGAACCTTCTTGAGCTTATCGCATCCGGCAGTGAGACGGAAAATGGCCTTGGGATTGGACGAGACGTCGATCTTGTACTTGGTGGAGAGCTCCTTGGCGAAGTGCTGGACGAGGGCAAAGTCGATATCGCGGCCACCGAGATTTTGGTCGTAGGCAGTGCTGAGGGCAGTCAGCTGTCCGCTGGGGAAGGCGACGACGGAAACGGAGAGGATGGCGCGACCGACATCAACGAAGGCGACATTCCGGGGAGCCTCTGGCTCGGGAAGGTCAGTCTTGGTGATACCGTACCCGAGGGCGGTAGCGGTCGTATCGTTGATGAGGCGGAGGACGTTGAGATTGGCAATGGCGGCAGCGTCCGGCACTGCCCACCTCTGGATATCGGTGTACCATCCGGAACAGCGATCACGACATCGCTGACGCCGACCTTGAGCTCATTCGAGGCGATATCGCGCAGCTTTCCGAAGTACATTCCAACGAGCTGGGTATAGGAAAGCTTGTCGCTCGCCAAGGTAGTTCACCTGTGCCTCGAGGTCAGGACAAGCGCCCAGAGAGCCGGAAAACGTGTAAGCCACGCACCTCGACACCAACGGTCCCATCGACATCGACCAACTTCGCGTTAATGAACCTCTTCTCGAAATCCTGGATCTGCTTGTCGTTGAGGGTGCGTCCGATGCAGCGCTTCAGCGATCCAACGGTGTTTTTGAAGTTGGAGGTCTCTTGGGTCTTCGCCGCCTCGCCAATTGCACGAACTTTGGGGCCGAAAGCGACCAGCGATCTGTCAAAAAACCCATACCTGCCACATATTCGAGGGCACCGCAGTCGCTCGGGGGAACAAGCAACTCCTGCGTGAATCGCCCAGAGAGCCTGACAGAACCCCAAGCGTCTGCACCTACACCGCCGCACCCTACTCCTTCTGCTGAGTCACGCCGGATTGCGAGTGTCAAGGTCGAGGTGTCGAAAGGGCGTCGTGGTGGTAGACGAGTTGCGAAGCTGCTACTGTGCACCGCTCCGGGGTCCCAGATGGCGGCTTGTGGAGGGCGCTAGGCTGCATGTAAGATGCACTCATCCCCTTGCCAATACGACGGCCCAAGGCTGAGCTACGTACCAGCGAGGGAGCCGTTGTCGTGGTACGGAAGCAACGTGCGCTGGCGCTATTTGGTGCCATCACCCGCGCCGGCAAACTCCGGACCGGGTTTAGCGCTCGGGCAAACAACGCGCAAATGGTTCGTTCAGGGTCTTGGAATCGTTTGCAGCTCTAGTAGCTGCTTGAACATAGAACGAAGGATGAGAGTACTAGTGTGCATGTCAGAAACTCAGTAGTCGGACAATTTCTGATGTCATAGCTTCCGAATTTAGCTACTCCACCCAGTCCCCACTTGACCAATGTATTGAAGTAGTATAAGCTCAATCTCGTGGGTCCTCTCCTGCAATCGGTTCATCTACCATAGGCTCTTCCCACCCAGCCAGCTCGACGTCCTCCATTCCCGACTTTTCCACCACAAACCACTTGCCTTGGTAAGCGAGTGGTGCCCATGCAGGAACTGGCTGCATTGAAACGACAGAAAGAATTTGGGAGACATTGACGACCCGGAGGTCCTTCAATCTCTCAAATTTGCTCACCTTGACGACATTAAACGAGCGATGGCAGAGATCGGAGTCGGGAGGGTCGTAAAATGAAACGATCGCTTTCGGGATTAGCTTGGGGTGTTGGGGTATGCCACAGGTTGACTGAGGTCTTGCGCGAAAAAGAAAAACTGAACTTCGCCATATTCCACTTTATCGGAGTCCTTGTTGACTCGAACCTAATGACCTGAGTGAGAGCCAATCCCTTTGGATACAATGAGAAATACACACCTTGACATTGCGAGAAATGTGCTGGTTCTCCCGAGTGCGGTTGCTCTCACAGTAGTAGCTGCGAGAGATCTGACCGTTCGGCAAACGAAGACGGCCCCACTTAGCAACCTTGGTCATATCCGTTTCATCTTCAATAGTCTCACGTATTGCGGGCTCTGTCATATCCCAGTCTTTCTTTGTTGTCTGTCGGGGGCGAAGGAAAACATAACCATCACCAACATCCTTGGCGAATTTGGGTAAGGTTGTTGTCCGATCGTGGTTGAGCTTGGGGTGCAGAACTTTGACGGCATTGATTTGCGACTTCCTGGTTGCGACTTCCATGAGGTTGGCATAGGGTGTTCCTGGTTGACGGAGCTCACTCCCATACTCCCCGATTGTCCGTTCACAAGGGAATTGATTACCATAAGCTCCCGGGCCCATTCGAGGAACTTCGGGAGCAGTATGAAGCAGAGAGTGGAGGCATGCACGGCAAAAGTGCATGCGCGACAGCTTTCGTTGATAGTAGAGGTTCTCGAACTCTTCCACAAAAAGCACCATATGTTCTCGGGCTTCTTCAATCTGCTCCATCTTGATGCTGCGCTGTACAAGAATGCGTACCGCATGAACGAGGCGACACAGATTTGCCCAGTACTTCTCCTGCAAGATGCCAAGCAGGAATGCAGGCAGCAGGTCATAGAGCAGCTTGTAGTACTCTGTCGCCTTGTAGCCACTGTTAATCTTCTCACATGGGTTCCGGGGAGGCCGGTGGAAGTGAGACGGATAATACTTTCCTGCATCCGCAACAGCTTTACCAACCATTTCCCAGACAGCACCAAGGAGGCAGACCCAATCCCAGTTGGCCTTCTTGTCTGGCTTCTCCACACGCAACTCTCCGCGGAAAAGAGGGATCATAAGCTGGGGGACATTGATGTACAAAAGGTGCATCAAGTCGAGACTGAAGCAATGGGGAGGTTGGAGAGTCTGCGTTGGGAGAAGGCCACTAACAAGGCTTGGCTTGCTGATACCTGTATCGCGGCGGAGAGCTTCGTATTGCTTCTGGGTGTTCGCTTGCAAAACCCGCCGAAGACCTGCATCATATGCTTCCTTTGTAGCCTCCAACTCTGACCGCATATCAAAATCCGGAGCCTCAGATCCCTTTTTTGCATCATTGGGACGAAGATGCGCAGAGTAGTAGTGGCCTCCTGAGCCATCCTTGAAGCGCCCTGGAAAGTCGCAGCCCACGCGGCAGGGGTGTGCTGCATGGTGACCTGTGTGTCCATCAAGCTCGGTCAGTGCAACTGTGTCTGCCATTCCCAAGACAAAGAAGATCTTGGATAGAATGACAGCCCGCTTCAAAGCGTCCCATGCCTTCATTCCCGCATTGTTATTCTCGCGCTGAAGTGCGGAGAGATGGTGGAAGCTGCGGAAGAGATATGAATCGATATTGCTGGGCTTGTTGGGGCCAGGGACAATAAGAGCTGGGAGAATATGTTTCCGCTTGTAGCGAAGAGTGGGGTGAAGGTCATACACAATCCAGACTCCAATCCAAGTGTCCGACTGTTTGTTGCGGTACAGCTGGGCACCATCGAAAGAGAAACCAACCATCATGTCGTCGTCCTTCATGTCCATGTTGTCGGCTAGGTCTCGGATGTGCGAACCTGAGAGAAGGTCGTCATATACTGGGAGCTCTCCATCCTCGTCTTCTTGCTCTGCCATCTCGGCAAGTTTCTTCGCACGATATCCCATCGCTCTCGCTCCTTGCTCCGAACGTCGCAGCGCCTGCAGTTGCGGTCCAAGAGGAATCGTCACCATCTGTACTTGAGGGACTTTCGGTGCCTTCTTCTTTTTCCGGGTGTTAGGATTTTGGGCGATATCGTGGTGTTCCACAAGATGGGCACTCGGTGAGATCCTCAAACGGTCCGACATAAGCTTGGCATCCTTTGGGGCACATGTCATCGCGGATGGCGGTAATCCCAGTGAGCTCGGTGAGGAGCTTTTTCACGGAATATGCAGAGAGCATGTTGACTGCATTTGAGGACTCCTCGCCA
This sequence comes from Coprinellus aureogranulatus, assembly GCA_027627275.1. Lineage (NCBI taxonomy): Eukaryota > Fungi > Basidiomycota > Agaricomycetes > Agaricales > Psathyrellaceae > Coprinellus > Coprinellus aureogranulatus. The sequence continues at coordinate 12,983 of JANDKE010001208.1, forward strand.
GGATGGATGGGCTTATTGAAGCGTCGATGAACAGACTCACGCACATTGGTGTACGCCGCTTCAGATGCCTTTCCCGCCATGGACATATATGTATCCAATGAGAAAAGGACATCCTCGTCATCCAGATCCTCGCTCAGTTCCGTCAGGGGGTTGCGCAGCCGTTCGATATCTTCAAGGGAAAGCTTGCCGTTGTCGAGTGTCGCCTGTTGAACAGCCTCCATGAACTTGCGGGCAATTTGAAGCTTTTCGATTTTTGAAGCAGCAACATCAGCGAGGTACTCGACATAGTCCTCGTTGGGTGCATCTACACCATCTTCACCTGCTGCAGCTGCTCTGAGAGCCGCCTCTGCTTCGCGTGCCCGTTCCTCTTGGCGGAGGCTCTCTTCCATCCTCGCGAGCTCAGCCTGTCGAGCCAGTTCAGCTTCGTGCTCGAAAACCTCGTCCCTTGTTGGCCCATAGTCGTCATCGAACTCAGACTCTTCTGATTCGGACTCAGGGGGTGGAGATGCGGGAGCCGGTGCAACATGTTCATCGTCTCCCTTTTCGAAGGTGGAAATATCAACTTCGGGTCGACTTTGTGAGAATGTGACCGAACATACCATATGGACTGGTTCTCGCTGAGGAGAGCTTGTCAAGGAATGCGTAGGTGTTGCGCTTCGCAATCTAGCATCCTAATGCTATATTAGAAATATACTCCATTCAAGAATGTCGAATACGCACCTCCGCTGCACCCAAGTTCAGGTACATGTTGTCTTCATCATCAGGGACTGGGCTGGTTTCACGATGTCGCTTATGTGCTAAAGGGTTGAGGTCATCAGGAGAGAGAGTTCTCTTCCGATTTGGCTCTGCAAAACCGGTGCCCTCATCGTCTGAGAGGGCGGCACTATTATTGTCGATAGTCCTAGTATTGGGACTTGTTGTGACCGGAATCGACGCTGGCATTTGCGAAGGACCTGCAGCAGATGTATCCGAGAGAGTAATTGAAGCGGAAGGCATTTGATGGTTGACAGGGACATGTGCCGTAGCTGCGAGATGTGCTACACTTGCAGGAGCAGCTTCAGGCGTGCTGATGGAGCCGTGGCGAATGAAGGTGCTTCGAGAGACAAGCGTGCCTTTGCATTTCAGGCAGAAGCAGTTTCGCCATCCAGGTTTCAATTGCCCAGACATTCTGCACCTGAGAGGATAAGAATGGATTAGGACCAAGCGAGCAGAGAGCCGGCAGCGCGTTGGTTGAAAAGAAGCGCCCACTGTATCAGCCGAGTTGAGCGTAAAACTGGCCTAGCGAAGGTTAGGGTTTGAGAATTTCCTTTCTGAGCGGGCCCCTATCCGGCCTCTCTCCCTCGTACCTCACACAACGGAGATCTGTGGTATTGAAAAACGTAAGTACATTTTGCAGAATAGCTGTCTACTATACTGAGGGAGGCATGTACTGATGCCGGCGTCATTGCAGAGGCCTGATTCAGCCAGGCGCAGAGTCGCGCGGAATTGTGCGGAATCTTACCGGGCCTTGCAGTCAGGTCCGCCCGCTGCAGGAGGCGTTTTCACTGGGCATGGGCACTGACGCCTCAATCTCACTTACAGCGCGAAGTGCGACCGTCGCGTATACGCCTCCTTCGATAATGCGGTTGTGGTACTTCGGGTACCCGAATGGATGCGTACTTATGCCCATAGCTGGCGCTACGTCGATAAACTCGCAAAGAAACCGAAGGGGCACCTTAGCCATATGCTGCGCAATGTCGCAGTGAAATTATCGGTAAGGGTCTGGTGTCATCTCGAAAACGTCTATAGTCGAGCTTACAATATTCAAGGACTGCCCCAGTTACATCGATTCCCCTGACGCACGAACGCTAATAATTCGGAGGTTGATAGTACATGGTTATGACCCCTCAAATCCCAGTCGAACGGTTCGTGCTTAACATTGCCTATACCTCTCCTATCCCCTCCTCACGGCCTTAGCAGGTACATCTCCGCTTATTTCCCTCCGTTAACGGAGGTTGGTTTTGGGAGATTTGGCAGGATCTCATAAAACCTGAAGACCTGGAAGCAAGACTGGCTGAGGTTGACTCTCTTCCTCTGGCGAGTGAAAATATGGAATTGTTGAATCGATGCTAACCATAAAATTCTTAGGTGAATCTTGGGGAACTCAAAGTTCGAACTCCCCGAGGAGCACCAGTCATTGACCCCGTGGAAGTTGATATTCCTCCCTTGACCACTCACCCTGGCGCTGGTTCATGGCCGTCGGAATTGTTTCCTTCAGTCAAAACCCTGATCATTGGCGAACTCTACTGCACGCGTCGTTACAGTCCTCCTCCACCTCGGGAACCTTCGGATGTTAAGCGGACAGGTGATATCAGTATAAGCGCTGCCAGGAAGAAGTACGCAGGGCAAGTTCTCTTATTCCCTTGGGCAACCGGAGCATACGTCCATAAATTAGTGCTTTGGGACAGCGGCGAGGAGGCAGTCAGGGAGCTTGAAAGAAAAGAGGTCGATGAAACCTACTTGACACCGTTCGGGTGGGACTTATTGTGAAGGCTGAAGTCGCTGTGAGCTCGGAAGGCCAACGAGCGGCGACTCCTTCGTAGATCGTCGTGGTACGATACAAGAGTGAACTACTGACTACGAAATCCGAACGCGAATGATGGCAACCTCGAAATCACGTCGATCCACACCTCATTCACGGGTGTGAAGTCATGCCTGACATCAACAAGGCCCTACTGGTCCCTGAAGGAGGTTCAAAATGCATTCTCGCGCCGTGCGCTGGGCTTACACAGCCGCTCGTTTCTCAACGCACTATGGACAGAACTTGGCCTGATGCCGGTTGAGTATCGCCGAGTGATGCTCGTCCTCGGATACTATCGCTACCTCCTGTCCCTTGAACCTAACCATTTTGCACGCCTCGCGCTGACCGACTCTCTGGATCTCCTGCTCAGTGGGAAGGCGTGCTGGGTCGGCGATCTCATGCACGCGATGAACAACTTACCAACCCCGATCGCACTCCCGGATCCCCTTTCTCTCACACGCGATGCCATAGACGGGGTGATTCAGAACA
>JANDKE010001209.1:0-16023 GCA_027627275.1 Coprinellus aureogranulatus
AGGACCGCTACTCGGATGAAGTCCCAAGCTCCGACGCAGAACGCTGAATCCGGGCTACGCTTGCGGCACTCGACTGAGACTGTCCAAGCTCAGGCTTCTCTCATCTCCACAATGCAGGACGATAACGCCAAAGTTTCAAGCGTCTATGCATGAATGATGGATAGGATGAAAGAGGTAGGGGAGGGGAGGAAGTGGAGAGAGGAGAGGGACGAAAGATAGAGAGAACGTCGAGCGGTTAGAGACGCAGGGTAGTCGAGCTAAGACGAATGCTCAAAAACAACTGGAGAAGAAGGAACGGCGACCTACGAAACGGAAGTATTCGGCCCTTGCATCTGAGCCATCTAAGAATGCTGAAGATACGGTCGAGGGCACGGCCTTGACACACAAGACCGTGACGCAGCCTCGACAGTCTGTGGTGAGAGGGACTCGGAAGCCAGCTCAAGGGGAGGAGGGAGGAGGAGGGGGTGGTAGAGGGAAGAAACGCAGCTTCAAGTTGGAGAACAAGGCAGTCGAAGAACCACAGCAGGATCCAGAACCGCGGGGAAGGGTGTTGAGGAGTCGGGTTAGTCGCGCTTGAGCTTGAGGTCCCTGTCGCCTCCCAAGCTCGTTCATTGGAATGGATCATCTTGCACCGATTGCATATTACTAGACTTGACGATTGCCTTGTAGATTTACATAATACTCCTTGATGTATATTACACCTCTTGTACTGTAGATTTACATTATTACTGAGAGCACTTGAGAGGCTTTCGCGTGGGTGTTCCGGATTGCCTTGATCCTCATCGCCGAGGGTACCGCAGGAGCACGGAACGAGGATATCATATTGGACATTCTAGGTAATATACACAGGGGTCGTAACCAAGAACTACATACGAAACACAAGAGACGAAGAAAACGTACAAGTACAACCAAACTTACAACCCCCTTTTCCTCACACAGCGTGAAACCCCTCTGAAACCCCTCCCTACTACACGGTCCGCACCCTCTTCATCCCCTCCCTTACTACGCAATCTGCACCCTCTTCCTCCCCTCCCCCGTCATGCACTCTGCACCCTCTGAATCTCCTCCCAAGTCCCCAACCCAAAATACGTCGGGAGCTCCTTCCACACCCTCATCCTTCCTTCCCTATGCACCTGCCCCAAATTCGCAAAACACCGACCACACACGTTACTCTGCTTCCACCGGTCACTATCGTACTCTTCCAAGGGGTGAGGGACTTTACGCAGTTCCTCCGCTTCGTCATCGTTTACATTCACAGACTTGAGTGGGACGCGTTGGTCACTCTCCGCCGCGAAGCTCGCCTCCTGAGGTGATTGCTGACTGCCATCGGGGTGCACCTCACTCAATCGCTTGCGAAGCTTCTGAGGTCGAGGCGCTTCGCTNTCGTAGTCTGAGNNGTCGTCGGAGACCACCCTCTTCTCTCGCCTGGCGGGATCGCCTTGCCCCCGCTGCTCCCNTCGGTGCTGGGGCCATTGATTCGCGAAGTGGAGGANGTCTTCAACAAAGAGTAATAAGTCAGGTGATCAATGTCAATTTCCGAACGCGGACGCGTCCGTCACACTGTCACGATGTCACANGCGCGTCAGAGANTNGAGANNCNNNGNGTCNCAGTCACGACGCNTTGGNTNTCAGNACGAGCAGGTTTTGAGTCAAATGTAATGNTATCAAGTACAATNGAATAANAAANGGCGATGCGANAAGNGAGANGAANATCTTGAAATNTNCGGGAGGGNCACTCAAGCAGACTCCCTCCACTCGCCTTCNCCTCCCATGCGGTCNTACCACAAACGGCCCTCNGTGGTNGGCGCAATGTACCCAGCGCGGATTGTCCAGTCGCCGAACCTCTCACCCTCCTTCCTCTCCAANGCATACCTCTTGATCATCGGTGTNAGGATAGACAGAATCTCTGGNTCCGTCACNGATTCTNAATGGAGGGCTCAGCCANCCCATCGCAGTAGAAAGTACAATCGATACCCACCTCGATAGATCTTGTTCAAACGCTGACCATAGTAGCCACCGCCCAGCAGCATCGCGTACGAGCCAGGCGCCTTTCCGACGAACGCGACCTCTGCAAGAAGAATAGGCGTTAACAGTGGCAGAATTGGTCAAGTGAACGACAATACCTGCAAGGTATGGTCTGGCGCAACCGTTCGGGCACCCCGTCATCCTCATAACGATGGAGTCGTTGCGCAAACCAGCCTGCTCTACGATCTTCTCAACCTTGTCAATGAGAATAGGCAAGTACTGAAACAGCCAGCATAAGTATAACTGCCTATCAAGAGTCTCAGAAGACGTACCCGCTCGGATTCCGCCATCGCCAGACCGCACGTCGGGAACGCGACGCACGCCGAACTGCTCAACCGCAGCCCCGTAAAGTCAAGGTTATCCATCTTGTACTTCCTCAAGATGGCCTTTACTTTCTGGAGCTCCGCCTCGGGTACGTCCGAAATCATAAGATGTTGATTCGCAGTCAACCTGAAGGCACCTTTATGTACTTTAGCCAACTCCCTCAAGCCGGACTTGAAATCGCGACCAGGTTCGTCTTGGATACGACCGTTCTCGACGAACATCATGAAGTGGTGCCTGCCGTCTTCGCCCTTGTGCCAGCCAAAGTCGTCGATGTTACGGTCGAAGGTGAATGGACGGGCGGGTTGAAGGGAATAACCAAGGAGCTTCTCGACCTCAGCCTTGTAGTTCTCGAGGCCCATACGGTCGATGGTGTACTTGTAGGCGAGCATTCTTACGGCTGGAAGACGCTTGGTAAGACGCTTAAAGTGAAGTAGAGTGCAACTCACTCAGCACGATTTCCGTGATCTCTTTGGACTAGGACAATCTTCTCGGCAACGTACTTGCCCTGCTCAATGGTGCAGAAGCCGATAACGCTGCCAGCGCGAGGGTAGGTCTTCTTGTTCCCGTGGGTTACACCCATACCGCCACCGATAGAGACATTGAACCCTTCAAGCTCTCCGTTCNTCCCCACGATTGCAATGAAACCAAGGTCATTGGCAAAGACGTCGACGTCGTTGGTGGGAGGGACAGCTACGGCGATCTTGAACTATTGATAGGGATTCAGCTCAGTATCGTACTCGCTCAAAGAGAAGCAAGGAACAACGAACCTTGCGAGGAAGATAAAATTCGCCATAGATAGGCTCAAAGTCTTTGACCGAGCCATCGGCAACCAACNTCTTGTCAAGCCAGATTTCATGGTACGCCGTTGTACGCGGTAGAAGGTGGGCGCTGACTTCCTTTGAAAATTCGTACACCTGAGCGTGCAGCCTAGAAAGTGTGGGGATCGAAGAGGTGATGACGTTCCTGGACAGCCAAACGCTCAGTTACACCGTTCCGAAAAGGCGAAATGAAACTCACCTGTTCACGTCACCGCACGCAGCCAAGGTATCCAATAAGGCCCTGTTAATATCTTGCATAGCCGGCTTCAAGTGACGCTTGATGACGCCGTGGAACTGGAAGGTCGCCCGAGTGGTGATTTTGAATGTCCCATTCCCGTGTTCGTCCGCGATCTGGTCCATCTGCAACCACTGCTCNGGCGTACACACACCACCAGGCATCCTGACACGAATCATGAAGCTGTACGCNGGCTCNACACCCTGCGCNTGCCTTTCGTCGCGGATGTCCCTATCNTCTTGTTGGTAGATTCCATGGAACTTGGTCAGCTGAGTATCGCTGGGTGCNAGAGCNCCTGTCGACTTGTCTTCCAAACCCTCAGCAATGGTTCCNCGNAGGTATCCNGATGCGGCCTTGATGTGTTCGTTNGTGATTGGCTCAGGTTCTGCCTCGGTAACCTCCACAGAGTCCACACCAAGNGACTTCCANACTTTTGGCTCCCAGATCTTGTATCCNGTCTCGGAACCATCCGCGTCTTGATCNTCACCCAAGCCCAGATCCGCAATGCGCTCCCCGCCGATCTTCTCTAGCCGCGCATCCAGCTCCTTCCCAGGCTTGTTATAGTAGTGTGCATCCTCAGGACGAGGCCAGTAGTGGCTATCACCCATNGCAAAAACGGAATACTTGAGCTTGGGGAAGAGTGTCTCGCCTCGNTGAGCAGCAGCGTTGAGCGCTTTGAAGAAGTTNCGACCGTTCTGCGGAGGCTCACCCTGNCCGGCNGTNGAGGTAACAAAGACAACGTGTTCTTCATCCTTCAGCGCCTCNAANGTGAACGCATCGAATGTAGCNATGGTCGTGGAAAGCCCTCGCGCCTTCGCTCTGTTCGCCAGCCGCTTCGCCTTCTTCTCAGCAGCACCCCCGTCAGAAGCATACAAAACCAGAAGGGGAGGAGCNTCGAGAGCGCTGATGAGGTCATTGTACGATTGCTGTGCCCGCTTCTTCCTGGCTTCGCGGATAGTNTCACCAAGGTTGCTCACGACCTCNGTAGCAAGGGCGGGNGTGGAGCGTGTGAGCTGAGAGAGATGGTTCTGACGGTCGAGGAATTGCTGCAGCTCGTTTTTGATAGAGTCNGAGTCGAGTGAAAACGGCTCTTGGCCCTTGGCGTCCTTGCTGGGGTCCCAACGGTAGAGNGGCCAGTAACCAGCGTCNACTGCAAGCTTGGTCTCCTTGAGAACTTCTAATGCGGGNGAAGCTTCCGACGAGTAGGGTAGGTAGGCAAGGACGACGCTGGGCCCTTCNAAACGATCGGCTTCGACGAGCGCTTGGAGAACTTGGGCATATGAAGAGAAGACGGCCACNCTAGCAACGTATACATCNCCGTGGTTCATCGCGTANAGNCCAACGTCCTGCTTGCGCCTGTGGGGGTCGCCGGAATTGCGGGAGGAGTANGGAAGTGTGTCAAGGATGAGGATGTTGACATTGAGCCTGGATGCGATAGCATGGTGNAGGCCAGAGGNGCCGAGGTCGTAAGACCATGCGTCAGACCCNATTATCCATCTCGAGACGGCNGGNANGTGATCTCGNAGAGCAAGAACCTTCTGGACAGTTGGNTTGTCGCNGAATGCTGCCTGNTGCAGGAGGNCGACGATTGNNTNACCCANTTGACGACTCTTGGTNCCATCNTCCTTNGCNATNATCCACTTGCTNAGCAGAGAGTGGAGCTCAATACTGAGGCTNGNATCNTGCAGNANNTCCTGCNCCAAGGAGACAAGCTGTTGGCGAGCNTCCAGCTGACCACGAACACGACCNAGGGCGAACTCGGGNGTNGTCGCAACCTCGCCTTGNGTGGCTACAAGNGATGGGGAGTTGGCAACTTCGAACCGATCGTGGAAGAGGTGTTGGAGAATCTTGGTGTATGCAGCCTCATGTTTNGGAACNTGGGGAATAGACGCCGANGTNGGTGTCCCTGGNANATCACCAANTTGGAAGCGAGAGGTTTGCCCNGACTCGAGCTTTTGCAGAAGCTTCAGGATGTCTGGCTGAGTGACGTTCTCGCCGAGAATGCCGTCATACACGTTNAAATTGGATCCCTGGAGAGCGCTGACCACGTCNAGGTAGAGCGGCGTCCACTTGGTCGACCANCTGTACACCTGNTCGAGCACGATCACGTTCTGTGCTGACGCAGGCACAACGCTGACCAATTTCGATGGAGGGAGAGGGCTGAGAAGCGATGGGGTGACAAAGGAGACNCNGTCTATTTCTGCTGTGGCGATATCACTTCGACCAACAAGGAGGACGACAGTCCGTGGCTCGTGGGGCGCCACGAGACGCCAAGGCAACCTTCTGGGGCGGCCCAGTAAGGCAAGCCGATATCGGACGCCGCTGCTTCGAANAGCCTTGAAAAGCTGGGCAAAGGTGGGGTATCCCTCGCGCTGACGCCGTCGATTCGCCATTAATATGACCGTTGACGCCATTCACACCGTTCAGGGGCGTNGCNTGGCCATTGGTAGANGGCCGAGAGCCCTTCACCTTTGAGGCANAGCAGGAANGGGAGGACTTGTTCGTCGGAAACATGATCNACCTCCGTAGTGTCGTTGTGGGAGGCATAGTAGACATGGGACGACGGCCTTTTGCTCCAGTCGAGCGAGACGCGATGCGAGGAGAGCATTGTCGTGAGCNTCCTGGGNGGTGTGCGAGAGGATGAAAAAGGGGACGGCGGACCGAAGGAGCAAAGCATCCGAGAGGTCGTTCTCGACGGCCAAATGCAAGACCACCGATTGGTTGGAAATGNCTGCAAGGTGTANNATGAGACGGTTCACGAGCTGGGAGGTTGCAACCGCTGTGAGAGAGGTGAGATTCGANGGATTGCGAACAATGGAGGCCCCGACATCAGCCGCCTGGGGTACNGAGACNAGCTTCGGACTGTGACTTGAGCCCTTGGCCAGGGACGCAAATGTCTCCGAGAAAGCTGGGGTAGAGGAGACGAGCACGTCCGAGCTGAGGTACGCGATGCGGGCTACGGCGACCATGGTTCCTGAGCGGGGTAAGCAGGAGCAGAGCAGAANTGGCAGCAGACTCACAAAATTGAAAGGATATCGGNCGCAGAGGACGAGCATGTCCGACGAGCCATTTTATGGCAGTGAGCACTAGTTTAGTCGTTAGCACATCATTTGTTTGTCCCCGCCTTCCGGCGGCTAAATCAGACANCCACGTGCCTGATCACATAAGCAGCCGGCTGAAATGCGGACGCCGCACTGCAGCTCTTCCTCATCCNCCACGCCATCCTCCATAAGCAAGTCACGGATNTCTTTATTTGCCCTCCATGTCGACAGAGTCTTGGCCGCCGGCGTTAAAGTGCGTNTTGANGTNTTCTCAGAAGTCCAGGCCTCACATGTGCGGCGTAAAAACAGGGAATGGGTNGCAAACTGCCTNGGGCAGATGACGGATGCGAANAGGACAGAGGCACAGGCAGAACTNAGACAGGTAATATCTGACGCATTCCAGAGAAAGGCCCTTTGGACCACGGATTGGGCTGGCATGCANCTCTCTAGGTCAGGCGCCGAAAGTTCTCCNTGNATTCTTTTGGATTCAATCGATTTTACCATGCAGCCTTTTGCCCAAGCCCCCACCAAGTTTGAAGAGGAAAAGGTTNGNTTNCNGTCGAAANNCAGTCTTGNTATCCTGACCACAGTGCAGCGCCGACTCCCAGTTGACCCACAACAAAAAGAACAAGAANGCCAACAATAACAAGGCTCTGCANTCCAATGACTATCTNAACGATCAGGCTGCCCTCAACAGGAGGGCGGAACGTTTCCAGAGAGAGCATGATATTGAACGCAACAAGGGTTTCCAGTCTCATTCTAAACAGAACAACNATAACAANTCCTTCTACACCCGCCCAAGCTANGCGGGCAACACGGANGAGCCAGAAGCCGACCCCGTGAGTACGCAANNTCTTTAGCTATCCTTGNTTGCTNATTCANACCACCGTNAAGATGGATTGGGAACGGCACAGGATAGTGGGCACCTCTACTGAGCTTTTCAAGGATTACCTCCGCCTGACCAGTGTATGTGNACCACAACGGCATNTATGATCGAGCTGATCCNGTCTGCAGGAACCCAATCCCGAGACGATACGTCCTTTCCATATACTTACACGCACCCTTGAAGAGCTTAAGAAGAGATGGAGAGAGAAGTGTTCCTACACATGGATATGNAGCCAGTTCAAAAGTCTCAGACAAGATCTNACAGTACGTCGCTCNTTCAATANGCGTNAGTGCTTCGACTTACGATTTNCAGGTGCAACGGATCAAGAATGANTTTACCGTGCAGGTGTACGAGATCCACGCCAGAATCGCGCTTGAGATGGTCAGCATGCTCNCCAACTCTTTTGGGCTCCGACTNCTGACTCCATCACACAGTCTGACATGGTNGAGTACAACCAATGNCAGGGCATGNTGAAGACGCTCTACGACATGGGGATTCCTGGCAAAGTGGAGGANTTCACNGCTTATCGGATCCTCATGTTCTTGCACGGCCGCAATCGAACTGGTANGACTNTGNCTCGCGTCGTTCCANGTACACTCACTCATGATNCTNCNNTTTGTAGAATTAAATCTCTACGTAGGTCAACTAACACCCCAGCAAAAATNCAATCCTGCNGTCAAGCATGCCNTGGATGTGCAGAGAGCGATGACGATGGGCAACTATCACAAGTTCTTCGATCTCTATCTCAGCGCTCCCAATATGGGAGCGTACATTATGGACCATTTCATCAATCGTGAAAGGGTCAGGACCCTACTGGTTGTCACCAAAGCGTATGCCTTCCTTTCTGACATCCGTGTTGCTCCGCATCTCATTTGAGTGATCTTTTCTAGTTACATGCAAGTGTCGCTGCCTTTCTTGACGAAGGAGTTGGCTTTTGACTCCTTGGAAGACACGCGCAAGTTCCTTGCCGACCATTCCGCCGACGCCTTCAGGGACCAGCGACACCCTGACAGCCAGAAAGTCCTCGAATGCAAACCTGCGCATCCTAAGCTCCTCCAGGCATACGAGGACAAGTATAGGAAGGTCCAAATCAAGGGTGCCATATGAAACTGTTCATGCGCCGCCGCGACTCTAGTCCACTCCGCCGGTCCCCTTTTCTTCCTCGTATGCATCTCGACGCTCAGGCTCACCGTTTGCGTCTACGCCGAAGCTGTCCCAGTTCCGATTTGCCCGTGCGGCATTCCTCATACTCCGCCTCCGCGCCTCCGTCGAAGTGATTCCGACCTTCTCATGTTTCCAATGATCCTCTCGTTCGCCTCCTGTCGCGAGGGACTCTCGCTTCCCTTTTGTTGGCGAGTGGTCCCGTGCGTTCTGGAATCGCTGAATTTCGGCATGCGATGCTGTTCCAATCTGACTTACGATAGAGCTGGACGTGGCGTGGGGGATGGCTCGCATTGAGGCGAGTAAAAGTCGGTGTACTGTCGAGGTGAAGGAGGTGATATTCCGGCTGTCGTGTCAAAGGTGAGAACGACCTTCCTTCGTCTGCTTTACTCGTTATCGGGACGTCGCTGGTTTGAGCGAGCCCGTTGCTTGGGCTGCTCTAGCGGTTGTTGCGGGGGTGTGGGTATAGACAACTATCATTATTATTATGCAGTATGTTATGCTAGTGCTTCGATAATCTAATCGTCCCGTGAAGCTCGACCATAAATGCACTGGTATATGATATATCAAACGCGCTCACTTGGGCAGGGAAGAGGTGCGCAGATACCTCCACACGCGACCCCTGCTCCATGGAAGGAAACGAGGCGTAAAGCAAAAGAACTTCCTGGGCGAGAAAACAGCGGCGTATGAAGTGCATTATATCGGAAAGGAGGAACAAAACGCCTTCACCAAGCCTCTTGATCGAACCGCTCCAACGTCGCGTTGGCATCTTCCACATCCTTTTGCGCCTTCTTCCGCATGTAGAAGATGGGGCAATCTTTACTCGTACACAGAACATCCTAGAGCGCCGCATGCCGGTCAGAATGAGCATCGCCGGGACCGTGATAAAACACTGACCTGGTGCAACGAACCCTGACACCGCTGGCACTGCGTCCAGAGCCTCGCGAATCTGATTTGCAGCGCCGAAGCATTCAGAACCTGCTTCTGGTGCAGTTCTACTAGCCTCGGGCGACACTTGTTGCACACCGCGCCATCTAACCCATGTCAGTTACAGCCACTCGCATGTCACACGGGGTTTGAAGCAACTCACTCTTCACGCTGTTTGAGGGCTTGAGAGGAGTCTTACAGCCCATACATGTCGCTTGCTTGACGGCGAACTTCATCAAGCCGTGGTTCACAGTCGGTGTAGCGATTTGGATCGTCCGCGTATGGTCGCCAGAAACTGTAGATCCAAATCAAGTTAGCGCAAGAGACGAGAATGCTCGTGTAACGCTTACGCAGAGACTGCGCCTTGTCGCCGAGAATAGGCTCGAAAATACGCATGAGCGGCTTCGATAATTGATTCTCAAGGTAGTACTTGGTGTCAATAGGGAGGTTATTCTCTAGGACATAAAGAGGGTCTTCGGACTTCTCATATGCAGCAGCACCTGGATAGAAACGTCAATACCAGCTTGAGTGACGAGATGAACCAGACTGACCTTTGATGCCCTTGATAATGACATACGCAACACGGTCTCCAACGGCAGGTGCAGAACCAGCATCTCGTTGCCTCATCCTCTCCGCCAGTTCGACGTGGGCTTGCTTGCCAGCGTAATCGGCTTTGGCCAGAGCCTTGGTAATAACCAGCTGAGACATATCCACTTTGTTTTGCAGGAGATCTGCAATGGTCTGCTTGACATAGCTGTGGTGCAGCGACATCAGTGACACTTCGAGAAGCGGATCAGGTGTACGTACTCTTCTGCACCTCTTACGTCTCTGTCGATCAGCATCTTGTGTAGGCATGTTTCAATAACAGTTGACACGAGTCGACAATTATCTCGTCTGACTGTCTGGCGTCGATGGAATTTAGGTCAAGCAAAAACAGCGAAACAACCCGCGACGCACCTCGATACCCTTGGAATCCATCTTGTCCCATTTTTCCGGCTTCGTCCAATACAGCCCAGCATACCGCTTCTTGCTGATCAGAAGATAAGGATAGTAAACTTTCTCGAACTCCAACTTGATAGGATTCACGAATTTCGTTGTCACAAAGGCTGCCGCTTCCTGTCCCAGAGCCATAACGTCCTTCAATTCTGTCGGCCCGAAGCGTACCATGACGGAGTCCGTGTCACCATAGATGACTTCCGCGTCATGCTCNCGGCCATTGGCGATCGAGTACTCCGCCTCAACCTCCTACACGCTCGGTCAGAATGGGTTTATGAACTGGGGGGTTGCACGAACCTGCTTGGTCCTTTCAATCATTTGGCGACCATACGAAGTGACACTCGACGAGATGGCAAGGCAAGGGAGTTTGCCCACAGTGGCACCCGTGAATCCNTACACGGAGTTCGCGCTGATCTANNNGCAAGCGGTCAGCACATNCTTNCANGGNACTTNGGGGNCNTNGNCTGCTCACTTTNAANGCAAGCTGCCTACCGTCTAGGACGGCTTTNTTNAANGGGTCTTTCTCCTTCTTGAGGTCAGCTTTGGCTCTCTTACGCGCCGAGATGAGGTCCTCGAGAATGATTGGGAGGAGCCCTTTCCGCTTGTTCTGCTTTACAAAGAAATCTAAAATAGTCATGTTCAGTCTCAGTATTGGGTGAGCAAATGGGACGTTACCATTGTTGGGCGTCTGAATGTAGTCCACGTCCTTNACAAGACTGAGNCTATCAATGGTGGTCTTGTCAAGCAAAGTCGTATAGCACAAGTTATGCGCCATCATGATGGAAGGATATAGGGAAGCGAAGTCCAGAGTCGCGATNGGCACATCGTAATAACCTTTCTTTGGTTCNATGACCGTGGCTCCTTCGTACTGTTCGTCCGTTCCTGTATCCACGTTCAGGAAAAGGCGACCTTCAGGAACTCTGATGAATNCGTACCTTCGCCCTTCATCGAAGGGATGACATATCCTTCGGAATTNGCTTTGCGATATAGCTGCGACAANACCTTGATCGACTGCCCACGGGAAAGAAGGAAGTTGAAAGGGACCCCTGTGACACGGGCCATCTCGGTATAGTTGACAAAGCACATTAGNTTNTCCATCANNCGCTGAGGGAGGTANGCATCCTNGATGANAAANGTNNGTCCNGGNTCNNNANGNTNGNGANNCNNATNCTNACCTTCANACAGTAGATAGCCAGNCGTCTCCGAGATTCAGGNGTNCCGTTCTGTAGGTCAGTGATNACNGAGTGGTGGACGTCTTCCTTCTGCTCTCCCAAGAACTGCGCACANACGGAGTTNAGGGAGTANCTACGCAANTTNTGCTCGCGTTGCATNAATTGCAGGATATCNAGTTGTANTCGCCCNTCTACTGTNGTTTCTTTCGAGTCGCGCTGGCCGAAGGCTTTNGAAGAGAAATGGGTATTNTTCACCTCTGTCTTCACATCTACGATGAGCTGGAGTTAGAACGATGGGAANACATCAAATGGAGACTTAAGCGTACTCTTGAACCGGCCGAGGTAAGGAAATNTGGAGATCTTGAGCGCCTTCGCTCGATCCATGAGGTAGGGGAAATCGAAGTTGGCGATGTTGTACCCAATAATAACATCGGGGTCAACTTCTTCAACGAAATCCCGCCATGCTTGTAGCATNACNTCCTCATCCTTGNACGACAAAACTTGGGAGCCGACGATATGCGAACATGTATTCAGCGTAAAGACGTTGCGGATGAACGGTTGTGATTCCCCTGCCATTNNACACACTNTCAGCGACNTAGTGGTGGCAATGNGAACGAAGGAGCTCACCCTGACGAGTGACCATGTTCGCGATTTGAATTACCGGGTCGACATTGGCCTCGGGGAAGACGCCCTTCCGGCCAGCGCATTCAATATCGAANCTGAGGATCCGTAGAGGGGCGATTTTTGACCAATCCCCCTCAGGTGTATGTGAAATGAAAGCATGGTACCTGGNAGATACGGCTAAGTNAAGGGTCGTGTCGCAACNGAACGGACTAACGGAACGTCGATTTCAATCTGACATGTTGTCTTCTTCTTCTGTCCCTCTATCAATGTGTACTTCCCCGCTGGAACTTCAATCCAGTTCATGCCAACCACCTAANCCCACGTTAGTTCACGCAGGCGGCCCATGCATCAAGAAACACGCACATCCCGGTCAATCATGAAGCGTANAGGNTATACGATATTGCTTTCGAATGTCGGCACCACATCCCTAAATATGTCCTGGTAGGANCATTCTCCCTTCTCGAACACCCGTATACAACCCNNAGCGTCAGTCCTCANNNGTCANGGATGCAGATGATAGGTACTCATCTCGGACTTTGGGGAGGTCCTTCGGTTCGACAACGGTNATCTTGAGGAACGGNGACCAGTCGTCNCCAAGATAGCCCCACAGCGTCCTCTTGCTGACTTTCTCGATTTTCCTGACGAGGTTATTGCCCGGGTTTACNTTCTGNCAGNATTTCAGCATCCACGAGCGCCAGAGACTCGTGCACGCTCACATTGAGNTATGCTCTNAATGGCTCGATATCNTCGTTNGTGAAACCGCGGGGAACNGCAATGTAGAAGTAGGGCANGAACTCGGTAATGTTCGCTAGGACGCTATGTCCGCCCTAAGGAACGACCGGTCAGAGCGAACTGGGAATTGCTTGTACCACCACGCACCTCTGTCACCCCAAACATCCTCAGCGTTGTGCCACCCTGCGAATAGTCTGTCGAGTTCTCCACGTCGATTTGTTGGAAGATTATTGAGTCCCTCTTTGGGTCAAGATTTGGCAATGGCGGGCGCGCCCAGCTGTCTGCGCCNCCCTCTACCGTTGCTGCAAAGTAGTTCGTTATGTCAGTATCTCTGGTCCAAGCCTCTCGCTGACGCGATAGCGCCAACCCCTTTCTGCCCCCATTCGACATTCTGGTGTAACCGCTCCAGGACATCAGCGAAGGACGGTTGAGAGCTGACTGCTTGTGTGCTGGGTAAGTTTACTGCCGTCTTCCGTTTCTTCGCAGCCGGTTGTGAGTCTGCTGGTGCGGTAGGTTTCCTGGTAGACGCGCTGGTCAGACGCGCTCTCTCGCGGTGACAGGTATTGCAGAAGCACTGACCGTGTCTTGCCAATGGGCACGTTTTCATCGTTTACCGCAGGCATGGTAAGGAGAAAGGCGAGTACAGAAGAGGAGGAGACTGAGATTGAGGTTGGGCCCCGGTCGTGGTCAAAGTGAACCACTGCAGCAATTTAGAGGCGACGCGCCGTCACCTGATGACACATCATTCATCAATCGCGTCAACGCGTCCGATTGACCTCAAAGAGACTCAGATATGTGTTACATTGTCCTGGCTACTACAAATACATGACGAGCAGTCTCAGGGTCCGTTGCGAAGGTCCTAAGCCTTCTCCAGAATGTTGCTTTCGTAGACACTGGTGAGCTTGCCAGTGTTCGAGTTCTCGATCTGGATCGACAATTTTGTCAGTCTCAATTCTCGGGAGGCGGCGGGGTCAAGAAACTCACTTCGTATCGAGGGTTGTCTTCGTTAGCGTTGACGTTACGGTCAGCCTGACGCCCGGGCTCAGTGATACAGTCGCGAATAATCCCGGTGGACTCGGAGGTGTTGGAGTCTCGTCCTGAGTGGGAGAGGGAGCGATCAGCCGTGAGGGTAGCAGGAGCGAACAAGGCAACGTACCGCCAACAGGCTTGTAGCGGACGGTCTCGCCAACCTTGAACTGAGGTGCCATTGCGATGAGAAAGAAGTTTGGTGATGAGATTGGTCTGAGTTTGTGGTTAGAGCGTGAAGCCTGGGGTAAGGCCGGAAACGGGCAGGGTTATATAGGCCTCTCGATAGGGGGTTTTAGAGTTGAAACGTCTGACTGGTGACTGGCCTCCACCCTCCTATGTTTTGACTGAGGTGCATCTAACGTACACGATCCCAGGAACCCTGGACAGAATCGTCATTCTGGGCGCTCTCTCGCTCCTTTCTCTACTCCAGCAGATCCACAGACCTGACTTATCCTGAGGATCAGCGCGTCACGCGTTGGACCGTCCTGAGGCTTCGGGAACCCCTGCATCGCCAGCACATCGGCTTGGAGTTTTATTCGATAGTATGCTTTGCTCTGCTATCGTGTCAGAGTGAGGCCTCCCAGTCGAAGTTCACTGCGCGGAAAGATAGGGGTTGATGTGACAAATGGGGATAATATAGCACATGCGTGTCGGGTACCGGCGCGACGATTGCATTTGCCCTTAAGCTGCAACGTTCACCATGACTGCCCCGCCACCCATCGCCGATAGACCACTAGGCAAGACGCTCTGCCTCTTCGATGTCGATGGGACGCTCTCCCTAGCTCGCCAGGCAAGTGAACGGGCGCACACGGATAGGCTAATGGTCGCTGATCCCTCCCCAGTCTGCATCTCCAGAGATGCACGCTACTCTGAGGGCTCTCCGCCAAAAGTGCGCGGTCGGCTTCGTGGGCGGGTCCGATCTCGTCAAGATCACCGAGCAGCTGCAGGTCGGCAACAACAATGGTGCACTCTACGCCCCGGCGATCCTCTCGCGATACGTATACTGAGATGCGATGAACTACAGTCCTTGATGATTTCGACTTTGCTTTCGCGGAAAACGGTTTGACAGCATTCAAACAAGGCCAGCCGCTGCCCGGGGTGTCGTTCATCCAGTTTGTCGGGGAGGAGCGGTACAAGGAGCTGGTCAAGTTTATCCTGCACTACATTGCAGATCTGGACATTCCAATCAAGCGGTGAGTTCCCCGTCTGGCATGGACAACATCGCATTGCTGACTCTTCAAAGGGGAACGTTTGTGGAATTCCGCAAAGGCATGATCAATGTCAGTCCCATCGGCCGTAACGCGACGTGAGTTCCCCTCCCCTCTACACACCTCAGCTGCCTGACCAGTCTGCAGCATTGAGGAACGGATTGAGTTTGAGAAGTACGACAAGGTGTGTAAGGGCTGCGTGTATCGCTGAAGGTATGCTGACAGCGGGGCAGGAAGCCAAGGTTCGAGCGACGATGGTCCAGATCCTGCGAGAGAAGTTTGCGGACTACGGGTTGACGTTCTCGATTGGAGGACAGATCTCGTTCGACGTGTTCCCGCACGGGTGGGACAAGACATACGCGCTTGAAAGGGTGAAGGATGAAGGGTTCACGGAGATCCACTTCTTTGGGGACAAGACGTACAAGGGTGGCAATGACTATGAGATCTACAGCGACCCGCGGACGATTGGACACGCTGTGGTGAACCCGGAGGACACGATGAGGCAGTTGAAGGAGCTGTTCGCGTTGTAGCGTAGTGTAGAGCAGATACCAATGGAGGAACGGGAATTATGGAATGCCACCGTCAATGGCCGGCCTGTGATTGGTCCGCCCCGTTTAGGGTTAGGGGCTGTGGAATTTTCCGAACTCTCCCGCCGGCGTGGCCAGCCAAACTCGCTCTCTCCCAAATCCTTCCTCCAAAATGCTGTCCAGGCTGTCTGCGGGAGCCTTCAGGAAGGCCGCCCTCGGTGCTGCCCGCAATGCCCCCCGCCCCTCCAACGTGCGTCCTCGTCGTCGTCCGCGACGTCCCCGTCCTCACCGTTCTCCCCATTCCAGGCTCGCTTCGCC